>VCJN01000118.1:0-123074 GCA_006384855.1 Tetraselmis striata | reverse complement strand
AGGAGGACAACATCCCTGCTGCCCTCACAGAGGGTTTCTTGGATGTCGACGAAAAGCTGGCACAAAGTTTTGTCGACTGCGAGTTCAGTGGAAGCACTGCCGTCATCAGTCTACTCAAGGGCAAGATGCTGTACACCGCCTGGGTGGGGGACAGCCGTGGGCTGCTTTGGCAGCAAGACCAAGAATGGCATGGAGGGCATTGACCTCACGATCGACCACAAGCCAAGTGATCCGGAGGAGAAGAAGCGGATACAGTCACGCAATGGCCGCGTGGAGCGATTGGTAGACGAAGGAGGCGAGCCTATTGGGCCGCCCCGCGTCTGGCTCCAGTATGCCTGGATCCCGGGGTCTGGCGATGAGCCGCGCGCTGGGCGACAAGATTGCTCACACTGTTGGTGTCATCTCCGAGCCCGGCATCAGCGTGCTGGAGCTCTACCCTGCGGATCAGTTCATCATCCTGGCATCGGATGGTGTATGGGAATTCATCGACAAGCCAGCAGGCGGTTGATATAGTTAGCAGCCACGAGCGGCTCGAAGATGGCGTGAAGGACCTTATTGATCGGTCGTACGCACGCTGGATCGAGGAGGAGGACGGCGTGGTGGATGACATCACTGCAACGGTGGTCAGGTTCATCCATAACACCTGAACATACGATTCAAGAGAGGGGAGGAGGGGGTGGCGGGTGAATCATAAGAAAAGGAATTACAGAGGGGTGCGAAAACAAACAATTGAATTCCTGCAGCATGTAGTCCTATTTTGCGTGGCCGCAAAGAATGCAAAACGGCGCGGTGGCCTCACCCTAGTTGCGCGCAAAGTCATTCTTGTTCATTTGTGTAATCCAACTTATCGAAAGCAGTCCGCAACCAGAGTGCAGCGCGCCTGCTTCCCTGGTGCTTGGCATGTGATGTATGGCTCTGAGTGCATGGAGTTGGGTGGATGAGTTACATGTATGTGGCTGCATGTCACATGATGCAGTGTGACGGTGCCTGGACATGAAGGCGCGCTGATAAGCCTCGAGGTGTGCATCTATCTCCTTGCGGTCATTTGTGTGAGCATGCAAAGACACTACATGTTGCTCACAAAACATCATTGCATGTTTATCGCATACCAAAGTAAAGTACTGTTATCTGTGGCCAGTGCTGATGCTGGACATGAGCAAGCCCGCCTGCGTCATCAAGCTTTGCTGCGGTCCGATAGTACCAATCAGAGTGCCTGCGTTGTCATCCACATGCATGCCGATATGTTTGCAATGGCAAGTAGCAATAAACACAAATAGATATCAGCCTAACATGCAGATGCTTATTCAAGCAATGCCACAATACCTACGGTAATGCCACTGCGCATCAGACATGAGCAGCAGTGCCATTCCGCAGCCGCTGGCGCAGTAAAGAAGTAGACGACGCAGTCCTGTTTTGTGGTTTTGTTTACAGTGTTTGCATGACAACGTATGGCATCATGCAAGAATCCCGGCACCACGCACGGCATGTATTCCAATGGCATGTCTATTGTACATGGGCAATTTGGTCCATATCGATCCGCAACAGTGACCATGTCATATACCTTATCAGCACTGCCATGATTACATGCATGCTATTGTGCTGGTTCCGGCCATGTTCCATCAGCACAGAAACGTGTGCGAGTCGTATGTAACAGTTATACTCTTTTATAACCAACCATCGACTATCTTTAGCATGATATAGTACGGGTACCCGCGGTACCACGGGATGATGTATAGCGTTCTACCAGCATCAGACGGACTGCTGACCGCCTGAATAATCTAAAGCTGAATAATTGCAGTGACCATAACCACATTGTATGTCATAAATGGCCACAGCAACGCAGGTATTTTAAAGTTGGCGGACTTAAGAAAAGGGGGTGTGTGGTTTGCCGAAAAGACGCTTTGGCTTCGGATACCATGTTTTCTAAGGCAGAAGCCTGTCGGCAGCCAGCACGAACAAAAAGCGCGAAGTGAGTGAGGAAGGGAGGGACGCGGCCCACCACATGGTAGGCGGGGCGCAAAGATGGAAGATGGGGACAGCAGACAGCTCGCTAGTTTTCATAATAATTCGACCTCGATTGGGGTCGACTCCCAGCGTGGTGCTGGAGTTGACCGTGCTTGCTTGTACGGCAATACATTTCTTCCCATGGGGATTCCGGGTGTTGACGCATACACGGACTACCGTGCTTTTTAGTACGATGTATATACCTGCGAGCAGCGCATGCGTGCCACATTTGGAACGTGTACGCAGGCAAACGCGCGCGCAGCGATCTGCATGCGGAAAAGGAAACCACAACGACTGCTAGTAAACATATTTCAAAGAAGGGAGGGGGGGGGGAGGGGGGGGGTTGCCGAGCTTAATCTTGGGGCACGACGCAGGAGGGCGCCGGCCGGCTCGAGGGGCAGACGAGGGGCGGTAAAAAATCCGGGGCGGGGCACCGGGCTCGAAGGGGGAGCCGGAAGGCGACCACCGGCCACCGGCGACCACCGACCGACGCCAGTGCGCACGCCGAGGCGGCCCGGCGCGAAGAGTAGGTCCGGGGAGGGCGGGAAGACCACCACCTCGGATGCCTTTTTCGAGAGGCGCTGGTGCCAGCCGCGGTCGGGCCAGTAGGGCACGATGACCGTGGCCGCCTCGCCAGAGGTGTGGAGTTTGATGACGAGGTTGTCAATGAGGCCCCATAAGGGGGTTGCACCAGTGGTGCTCACTGCGCAATGCGCCATCGGAGAGGCGCACGCTGTCGGTGGCCGCGATGCAAGGGTCACGCGAGCGTGAATTGTTGCGCGGGAGCCTCGCGTTCTCCATGGTAGCGAAGCGGTCGATGCTGGTGTGACGACCCCAAATGGTGTCCAGGTGGTTGAAGTGGCGTAGGCTGAACGCCCAGTCGCCGTCGGTAGTCAATTTCGCGGCTGCAGCGGCCAGCCCAGGCAGGTGTTCGCCGTGGTCTAGATGTAGCGCGCACGGATGGAGATGTCGTTGAAGTCACGAATGAATCACAATTTATGCAGCTCCGTCATGAGCAGCGGGGAGCGGGAGGTGAGGTTGGCGAGGAAGTGGACCACCCCCGTGTTGTCCTCATGGAGCAGCACCTATCAACCTAGCATCTCCGCGAGGCATGTAAGTATGGCGTACCGGACAGCCTTCAAGTACTACTTGCGGCCAATCATGTAGGCGATGTTTAGCTCGTTGTCGCAGTCGTACCAAAACCCGCGCGCTTCGGTGGTCTCGTTGAGGATGGCGCCCCACTCGTATACATCTATAGCCAGAGTTGTCGACATGCATGTAGGCCGTCTCCACGGGTTTGTAGACGATGGAGCGGCCGTTGTTGTCGTGGTTGGCGACCGCTACTCACCACTCGAGGTCGCGTCGCAGCTGGTACGTCATCTTCACTTGCCCGCTCCACGAGTCCTTCGTGCAGCTCGCACAGGTAGAACCGCGCCGGCTGGATGGCGAGAAATAGGAACTATTGAGCACATCCTGCCAGGGACGCGAGCTCTCGCACATGCAGCCATCGCTTGTCTCGCGCTTAGCCCGCCGGCGGATATCATGCCGATGGTTGTAGCAGCGAGTGAATCGAATTTCCGAAAGGGGGGGGGGTCTCAAATCGCACCGCTCCGCGAGTCGATCTCTAGACCACGGTGCTCCAACCGTTGTATCAGCTTCCATTGGTCCTTGTCGGGGTGTCGGCTGTGACCCAGCCGTCCGAGCACGGAGTTGAGGCGGTCGCGCACTCTAATGTAGGCTTGCGTTCGGCTGGACGCAAAGAACAAGAAGTCGTCCCTAGCATGCGGTAGCCATGGAAGTGACCGCGCAGCGCTTAACGTCGCCCGATGCTCAGCTTGGCGCGACGCACTGCTTGGGAGGTCATTGCGAAGTCGGGGCGTCGCAGATGGCGGTTGAACGCCGTAGTGAGAGATGAGCAGAAGTAGTAGGGGCTAAGGCTCCACCCCATGGGGAGCCCCGCAAGCCGGCGGTAGAGCTTGCCTCGGTAGTTGACGGTGAAATAGTCTCGGTCTTCGGGACGAGCGATGCCGACGGCGTAGAAGCCGTCATGTAGGTCCATGGAAAGCATTCAGTCGCTTGAACGCGTCAGGTGACTCAGCCGCGTGACAGTCTCGAAACTCAGGTTTCGCTCCTCGCAATGCCGGCTGAGGAATTGTAGATCGATGATGAGCCGCCATTTATTGACGCCCGGCTTGGGTACGAGGAACAACCGAGAAGCCCACCGCGAGCAGTGGCCTTCTTCCCACGCTCCGCGAGCCAAAAAGCGAGTAGCTCGTCATCCATGAAGCGTAGTTGGTCGGGAGTCGCGTCCTCCATCGATACCCTTTGGCTGAAAGGGGCGAAGCGGCCCGGCCCGCTCTTGAACGGGATGCGCACGCCGTTGCGGATCATGTTGACGACCGGGCGGCCGGCGCCGATGTCCGCCCAAGCATGCCAATTGCGTCGCACCCGGTGGCGCATTTATCCGATTCGTCAGGGGTGCACGAGTCTGCACGCGAGCCGGAGTCCACAAAGCTACACGTGTGACCCGGAAGGGTTCGTCCCCACGCTCGGCAGTGATATCGGTCGCCCTAGGCCCCGTGCGTGCTCGTCGCGGGCCGCGGCGGTATTAATAGGCCGGAGGGAGCAGCCCGTTCGGTCATGCATGGTAGTCGGGTAGGCCACCGGCCGGAAACGGAATCGTTGCCAATCCCTATGTAGATGTTTGAACCGGCCAGCTAGGCCGAGGCGCCGAGCAGTCGACGCCAAGATGGAGCGTGCCATTGTGAGGCCACGCAAATGGGCCACCATTACCACCACCCCGCGCAGTTGGAATGGGGGCTTGTTGAGAAGAAAGGCGCGGTGTAATAGCGCTCGCCTTTCGAAGTGTCAGCAGACCGGCAAAAGTCGGCTAGTCGCAACCAAAAAGACCGTACCGGCGGTCGGAGGACGGCGAGTCTTCACACGCGGTTCGGGCGTGCAGGAAAGCCAAAGCGTCTTGCACGGGACGAACCCGAAGGCATCGTCGACGCGGGCCGCCACATGCGCTGGTAAGCGGGGCGTGAAAAATGGAAGACGATGGGGACAACATACAACCCGCTAGTTTTTATAATAATTCCACCTCGATTGGTGTCGACTCACAGCGTGGTGCTGGAGTTGACCGTGCTCGTTTGTGCGGCAGCTTCTTCCCATGCAGATTTTGGGTATTAAAGCATACGCGGACTACCGTGCTTTAAGTACGATGAACAGTACTACAGTCCCCCTACCTCGTAAGTCTTGCCATGCACGTATCTGTCCATATCGCCGCGTCAGCACCGGCGCCGTCGACTGCCGCGTGGTACAGTGGCGCATTTTTGTGATATAATTAACTTAGAATATTCACCAACGGCTTGAGATGTGACAGATGGCGGAGGGGTGGGGCTGCCTGTTACGCTCGTGATTCCGCTATGCGCTGGTTCGAACCCTGCCGGCCCCCTCGGTGGAAATATAACCGAGGGGGGTGGTGGGGGGGGGGGGGGGGGGGGGGCGATGCAAATATCTTTACAAACCCTAGTACAGTGGCTTACCGCGCGACCGGCATCCCGATAAGAAGGCGATGTACTCGCCCGGCGCGGGCGGATTTTCCCCGCTTAGGGGCCCGCTAGGCGCAGCCCAATAGCAGAATATCGGAGCGAATTGATGGCCAGCCCTACGTACCACATACCCTGGACGATGCCGTAGCAGGTGACCAAATGGACCCACCCGCTGACTCGGGGGTTGCACCCTTGCGCAGTATGGGCTGAAGCCCGGCACTACCAAGGGCGCATTGAATGCGGACACCATGTGTAAGTGGGCTGGTTTTGGAGCAAGCCTTAATCGCAGTACTGGCCGTTTTGCGGGAACTGCTCACTTGCTTGCATGCCGACGGTGGGGAGAGCGCGCCTTTGTGGATGTGCTCTACAATGGTAGAGCTAACTCTTGGCATTCATCCGTACAGATAGAATCCATATACGTGCGATATAAAAATTCGTGCCCTCGTGACATTGGGTTATCAAATTCATTACCAACCCTGAACAGTGACACGCACACGTATGGCTTTTACAACGAGAGCACAACAAACGCCTCTTAGGGCTCCCCCCACGCATGATGTCGTGTTCCCGTTTGACACATGGAAGGGCGCGCGGCCGGAAAGTAACGAAGGTGAGGGCTCATAATGGGCCAATCTACAATTGATGCTTGACAAGTGGGGCAAGACTTTGTGGGCAGGTGTATTTACCAGGGTTGGGCTGCAGTATCTACTGCATTGCAGGCTGCAGAAACTGCAGCTTGCCATTAAGCTGCTGCACTGCAGCTTGCAGTACTTCCCGAAAAGGGGCTGCAGTGCGGTTACCCACAGTGCCGCAACTATATACCCTTCACTGTCCCGCCCTTCCCTATAATCAACAGTTTCAATGCTACTGCAGCCTGCATTGCAGCATGCACTGCAGCCTGCCCGTAGCATGCAGCCTGCAATACTGCAGCCTGTTGATTGCAGCCTGCACTGCAGCCTGCCTGCAGCCTGCAGTACGGAAGCCTGCACTGCAGCCTGCAGCACTGCACTGCAGCCTGCAGTACTAGAAAGTGGACTGCAGCCCAACCCTGGTATATACCTGCGAGCATCGCATGCGTGCCACAGTTGTAACGCGTACGCATGCGAACGCGCGCAGAGGTCGGCATGCGGAAAAGGAAACCCCAACTACTGGTAGTCAACATAGTCAACGTTGTCCATATATATATTATATATATATAAGGAGCCAAGGGAACCACGAAGTCGCCAAGCTGCCAGGAACCGAAGGGACCACCGCCCCGGGGTAGGCTATCAGCCGCGACGAGGACGCTTGCAGCCAATGACCCGGGTCATAGCAACACATGCCGACGAGCGACGCGACGCAGGCGCAAGAGCACCATCACGTGCCGCGCGCGCGGCCGCGACCCCGCCAAGAACGTTGTCTGCATGTGCCATGTTGATGAGGAAGGAGATACGGCGGCGCCACACAGACAAGAGCTGACCGCCGAGTTTTTGGCCAGTGTGTGTGTGGCTGGTCTTAGTGAGCTCCGCCAAGAAGGCCGCAGCGTGCGGAGCCAGCGAGCCAAAATCGGAAACGGCGAAAGGAACAAAGCGAAGCATGCCGGCGGCGTTTCGGACACCCTCGTCATACTTCTGGATTTTGTGACGCTCTGCAGCCCGCAATGCAGTAGTCGTTGGATCGTCCGAGCTTGACACGCCGAGGATAGGGGCAATGGTGGTATCGACAACAACCGTGTTCCCACGGATACCACCATACCCAAAAAGCCCAACATTGGCCGGCCGGCCGTCGCTGCCCTTCGGAAGAGAAACAAGCACCGACGGGTCCGTGAGGATCTGGACACCCACGCCCAGCGCGGACTTCATGTCGTGGCAAACGTCGGAAAGGCCATGTGCTGCCCACTCGTGTGCGGCGTGATTGGAGTCGCCCCCAGAGCAACGTGCCACGTGATTAGCGTACGCGACCGCCCAAGTTGAAGGAGTGGAATCCACGCCAGCATCCTCAGAACGAGCCAGCATACCTTGTGTTACTGAGAAGGAGCAAAAAGCACAAGGGCATGGCTCGCCAAGGGAGAGGACAGGAGCCGCCGGAAGGCCAAATGGGCGGCAAGCGGCAACGCGGAACAAGGAATCGTCTTACCATGGGAACGCTCACGGACTTCACCAAGGCGATCCTCACTTAGGCTATATATAGCCTTCCCTACGCCTTACATAGCCTTACATGCGGTTAGCCTTGCATAGCATGTCTTCGAGAAGCCGCCAGATTTAAGTCGTAGATATCCGACTTCGTAGGTTATTTTCCCGATCTAGGAGACAACGCGCGCAACGATCTACGATTTTACCCCTTATTCGACTAAACGTCTCAAATATAACGCCATCTCGCTGCGGCCTCGCCGTCCGTGCCAGCCCCCGCCGCCGGGATTGGGCCACCAACCCAAAGGCCGCCACGGCCCGCATCACTGCTCACTGTTGACTGTCCCCACCCGTCGGTACCCAACCTCATAACCCCCTCCCCGTGCTACACTATGCGTCTCCTCGTATCAATGGCGGGTATCTTGTACCTGGCCTTGCTGGCCATCGCCATGCTATCGCCTCGTGTCACGAGCGCTGGTGGCGGCGACGGGGCGTCCGACTACGCAACGATGCGAGCCTGACGGGGGAAATTCATGACCGATGCCCCAGAAGCGGCGCCTATAGTCGCTATATACATGGCGCCGGGCGGGCGGGGCAGTGGATAGGCGGCGGGACCCGGGCGCGGGTGGTGGAGCGGTGGAGTTGGCGGGGGTCGCGTTGTATGGCTTGCGGGGTGGCCCGGAAGGCCCAGGATACGTCCGGGATATGGGCCCGGAAGGCCCTCGATGTCAATCTAGGACGTCATAGAATTTTCCTCTTTTTGTCCTAGATGTTGTGCGCTAAGGCCTGGAAGATTTTATCCGTTGTCTTTGGTGGCGATTTTGCTCGGAAAAGGGGGGAGGGGAATCTTCCATGTCCGGAAAAAAAACTTACAGTCTAATATTACGTTGAACATTACTCGTCGATGCCCCCGATGTCGTAGGCGACATCTCCGGCGCAGCTAACTCGATACTGGTAAGGTACAGTAGCGGCTGATGGGGAGACAAACCGCCGCGATGCATCCTCGAAGCTCTGTTTATGGGGTTTCAAGAACTAGGTCAACTGTCGTAGTGCGACCCGTGGGACGGCATACATCCCAGCTGATTGCTCAGAAGGAGGACATGGCCACCACGGAGCTGGCGCCCAACCTGCTCAAAGGCAAGTATGTCAGGGGTGTGGTCACATGCAAGGCTTGCATGAGGCCCCGCTGCATGTACTCCTTAACGCACCCACGGGATATGCATGGAGCCAGCAGCCACTGTGGTGGATGGGAAGAAGGTGCAGCCCAACGTGACGGAGAAGGCGGAGTGCTATCTATATGCCATGCAGAACTTCCAGGCAGCTGCTGAGCACAGTAGCTTCTTGTGCGGCATGCAACCTTTTGATGACGACCATCCGCTGCATGGAGTGCTGGTGACACGCAGCAACATCACATGTGGATCTCCTGTGGAGTTTGAGTACTACTCTACGCAGACGACCAAGAGGGCCGCCTGGTTTTATGCCACTACCTGTGCATGGTGCGCTGGTGTGCATGGGGAGGGTACCATTAGTCAGGTATTACATGACTAGTGGCACAATGTGCTGCCCCTGTGTGAGTACTGCAAGTCCCAGGGTGCCAAGCCATTGGTGAGGGCGCAGAGGCGCATGGCAGCTGAGCGGGAGGAGGCTTCTCGGAAGCGTCCGGCCCGTGCTGACTAGCAGCGCCAAGACAAGGAGCCAGCTGAGCAGCATGCGGAGGAGGCAGCCAGCCTCAGCAGCAGCCAAGGCGGCCTCGCAATGCCATGTCAAGCAAAGGCAGGAAGCCACGGACTGCCAACCAGCCAGTGACTAGGAGGCGCAGCACACGTACGGCAATATGCAACTGGCATTTAGATGTGTCCATCATGTGTTGCACGTACAATGAATAGCATGGTAGGCTGTCTCATACAGTCGGGCGGGTCTGGGGTTGACAATGTAAACCACATTGTCATGTATGACATTCCTCTATGTGCCATATTCATCTATGTGCCGTGGTCTTCTACGCATCCTCCTGCATCTATATTAACGGCATGTTTGCTGCCCCAACCTTGTCTACAGTGCTGCACAAAGTACTGTCACAGTCCCCCCTTTTTCACCTAAAGGTGGGGGTGCCCAATACCCATAGAAGTTCATCTATAACATGTTTTTAGTTGCCATGGCTATTCCTGCATGCTTCCGAGGCACAAACATGATGTTTCCTTGTTATTTGTCTGATGGCAGTACTTTAGCAGTACCGCTGAGGAAGGAAGTATTTCCGAAGGGGGGGGGGGGGGGGGGCAAAAAAAAGGGGGGGCGGGCACCAAAGACAACGGATACAATCTTCCAGGCCTAAGGCAGAAGTTACGATCGTCAAACGAAACGTCCGGGATCGTAGAATCGTACCGAACACACCCGGATACCCCGGCTGTAGGAAATGGGACGCGCAACCCCCCAAGTTACGATCGTCAGACGAAGCGGTCTCTCGCCCTATAACTTCGTCGGAGAATGGTCGGAGGAGTGATTTCCTACAGCCGTCAGCCGTTTCGTCGGAGATCTCCGACGAAAGCCATTTCCTCCGACGAAAGACACCAGGTGAGCCCATCATTCGCCATCGCGCGTCCTCGCCCCCCCCCCGCCCCCCCTCCGGCCCCTCGCAGCTTCTGTACCACCGCCGTCCGTCCCGAAGCGTGCCAACACGTCCGCATTTCGCGGTGCAGGCGACGCACCGGCTGCCCCCCCCCCCCCCCCCCCCCCCCCCACCCGCGGTCAAGGTCTTGACACGTGTGCTGACTGCGCGCAGTCAGGTCAACGAGGCGTCACGTCGTAGCTCCCAGTATGCCAGCGCCACACACCACCGACCCCGCCACTGCTCCTTCCTCCTTCATTGCCCTGGTCGACGAGGCTTGTGCGCGGATGGTTGAGTCGCCTCCTGCAGTCGCTGCGGGCGATGTTGCCCGTGATGCTGTTGAGAATGCCTTCTGGGACGACAACGACGACGTGGGCGAGGGCGAGACCGACGCTGACGATGCCATCGCCGACGCCTCACCAGCCCTTATCTCCCCGGAAGTTGAATATGCGTGTGAAGACGGCATCGTTGATGGCGAGGGCGCAGCTGCGCCGACGGTCAAAGCCAACTCGAAGTGGGCGCTGGGGGAGGTGCTAGTCGCCGTCCGCTGCGTCTTGGCCGCCAATCGCTCCAAGTCCACGCAGACAGTCCTCAAGCGCGCCAAGCTCGCACAGTCTTTCTACAACAAGTTTGCTTCGGACGTCGTGGCCCTTGGTATCTGGACCCCTGGGAAGGATGGTCACCCGACTATCGAGGAGTCTTACGAGCGTCGCACCTCCTTTACCGAGTCAGGCAAGAATAAGGGCAAGAGCCCTCTGTTCACCAAGCATGCCGAGATCGTGAAGATTGTGCATAACGAGATCCTGCCTATCTTGCGCCAACACCTCGGCCCCGACGAGAAGCCACCAAGCGGCAAGACATGGGCAGACGTGCAAAGCGCTGCCAAGCTCGAGTATTGGGAGCACTTCAGCTCGTCCAGGGCCCGCGTGCGGGGCAAGCCGATCCCTACCGCTTGGACCGAGCCCGCCTGGAGTGCTTTGTTCTATTCGGCCAGCTGCCCAACGGCAAGAACATTGGCGAGTTCTGCCTCGGTGGTACACCCCCACCGGCGCAGGTCCAGCCACAGACCGCGCCACTCAACCTGAGCTTGGGAACAGCCGCAAGAGGACTCGTCGTGAGGGGGAGCGGACTGAGGCCGCTTACAACCTTGTGGCACAGCATTTCGGGGAGCAGAAGAAGGCATCCAACTCTACTGCCTCTGCACTTTCCAAGAACAACAAGATATGGACTGCACAACCCATGCTGAAGCACGGCAATGAGCAGCAGAGGGACAAGGCTATGCAGATCCTCATGAAAAATTTGGAAGAAGAGGATGAGGCTCCTACCGCCCCCCGGCAAGCCAACCCGGCCCCTGTGGATTACAGCTCTCCTGCTCCCTCTGACTACAACCCTGCCATTGTAGGGCAGATGCTGCAGGACAAGGCTGCTGCCGGGCCACCAACTTTGTTTCTAGAATAGTCAGCATAGCCCCCCCCCCTCCCCCCCCAAATAGGAAATAATGTCACAAGAGGCATCATCCATTACACCTTCCCTACCCTAAGTATATGTAGACACGTTTCACAGAGTATCATGCGGTCATGCCATGGCCCTGGGCAGCCATTCACAGGCCTGTCACACACTGGCCTGCAGACGCTGGCATGCTTCAGCTTGCACAACATCTTCTTTCTGATCATGTAGCTGATATGCTCAGCTATGGCTTCCTGCCTACTGGTGTAGTCCTCATCCTGCTCTACCTCCTCTGCTGATGCTGGCTGCCGACCTACTATACTCAGATCTGTACCGACATGGACAGGTATACGCGCTGTCCACTTGATGAGCTGCTCAGCTCCGGTAAATCTGGTGCGCACGTCGGCGGCACCTACATCCGAATCGACGAGGTCAGTTGGCAGATCCTCCGGGTTAGCGCCAATCCGCATTTGCTCATTGATCATTTCCACCGCCGAAGATGCTGTCCCCCCGATGGCGTCCAACTCCAGCGGCTCCCAGTCATCATCACGCTCCCCGATTGTGTTGAGACCATCGTACTGCGACAACATGTTGTGCAGTGTTGAGCACGACCGGAACATGTCGTCCAGTTGTTCTTTGGTTGACACATTCGAAGGGACCTGTGACACAGGGGCGGATTAGCACAGCCTATAAATTTCATCATATGGCGCACAGCATGAGCGGCATATGTATATACATATGCACATGAGCTGCCATCACCGACGCATAACACATACACATATAATCACAGAGCGCTGCCAGTCGAAGGCAGCGCCTCCCAGTATGTAGCCAGGCGCTGAGCAGCGCACACATGTACATATTATCACACGGCGCACAACACAGCGTGAGCGGCATATGTACATATGCATACGGGCTGCCATCACCGACGCATCCCACCCCCCCCCCCCCCCCCCCCCACACACACACACACATATAATCACAGAGCGCTGCCAGCCGGAGGCAGCGCCTGCCAGTATGTAGTCAGGCGCTGAGCAGCGCACACATGTAAATATTATCACACAGCGCACAGCACAGCGTGAGCGGCATATGTACATATGCACATGGGCTGCCATCACCGACGCATCACACACACACACACACACACACACACACACACACACACACACACACATGTGCCATAACACGGCACTGCCAGCTGCGCACAGGGCGCGTCATAATGTCACACCTTCAGAACACGCCACCTTTTCTTCTTGATCCCAAATACACATTCCGAGTCCTTTCGCACACTTTCGCTGAGAGCGCCAGCAACCGCCAGGGCAAGTGTGCCAGCATCATCCGGCTTTTGACCCGCCATCGTCTCTCTCCATCTGTGGTAACCCCCGTCATTGATGGCATGGACACCCTTGTGTTCGCGCAGGCTGCCATCAGATCTATACGTCTGCCATGTGGCCTGTGTGAAGAGTTTGTTTTCTCTCACATGCAGTTGAAACCAACCCCAGCATTCAATCGGCATGAGGGAACCACCATAGCGCAAGCGGGAAGAATCAATCCGCACCTCACTTATGAACGGGTCAGCTCTCACTATGGTTTTGTCATTACGACCCCCAGCAAAGGGACCGTGGACAGAAAAGATCAACCTGCACAGCAGAGGTACATAACATCACAACATTTGAGGGAGATACAAGAACGGCGCTGAGGCGCTTGAACCAGCAAGAATTGCGCTGGTTTGGGGCGAGTGGAGAGGGGGGGGGGGGGGGGGGGGGGAGGCTCACTTCTGGTGACCCACATTCACATTCCAAGCTAGCGTAGGGTACCCCTCCTTGCCAACCATATTGGCGCGCTCCGAAGCCGGGGCGTTGTCGTAACCGCCATTGTGGACAGCGTCTTGACTGGATACGGCACCGGGAAAGCCGCAACGAGCAAAGATGCCGCTTGTGCACGTCGGCTTGCGTTTGCGGCGCCTGGATCCACACAGGCTGAAAAGTCTGGACGAACCACCGAAACCATCCTATCACAGTCTGCTTCTTGCCTTCTTGCCTGTCCATACCGAACATGAAAGTTCCCAAGGTAGCCTTGGACAAGTCAGAACTATCCTCAATGCCGTCGATCGGGATGCCCAGGGCAAGCATACGGAGAGCCGCAGCAAGCTTCAAGCCGAGCGGTGCGGGAGGGTTGCCAGCCTTCTTTAGCGTCTCGTCGGGGAAAAGTTTGGAGGCACGAGTCCGCTGTAGCAGCCAGTTGAACATGGGCCAAGGAACTCGGAACTTGAAACATAATTCGTCCCAGGCCAGTGATCCCTGACGCATACCAGACAGATATCGGGTGTACCACTTGCCGTTATGAAAGTCGCGCTGCCTCTTTTCTTCCCGCGACCCATCTTCAGAGGCTTCCTGGTAGGGGCGGCGCGCTACCTCCAAGGGTCCACGCGCTGTGCCCCGCCCGCCTTGTCGGCGCCCGCCGCCATCCTCCGGAACGACGAAGTAGTCCATGGGGTCGAAGTCATCGTCCGGGTCGCCCCATAGCAGATCTGGCGCCCCCAGCAGCAGAATACTGCAGAGGCGCCGAGAGAGATCATTGGCAGTCTCCTCCTCTTCGGCGACTATTTGCGCGATCGTGACCGGATCCAAAACCCCCATCTCGTCCGATTCCGCATCCGAGTCGGCGGAGTGGGCGAACATGTCGTGCTATACGCTGCGGCGGGGCGTGGTTGAAGCAGAGCGGGAGTGGGCAGAGGCTCGCTGAGTCGTGTGGATCGAGGCACAATGGATGATTGATGCCCGCAGAGCCCCGCGCGCCCGTTCGAATTCGGCTGACAAGCGCGCGCCCCCCGCCCGTATCGTTTGACGATCGTAACTTCTTCGGCCCGAATATCGGCGCAGCTTCCTCCAGGGAAACGGCTTGAATGGTCGAAGATCTCCTACATTCCTCCGATGGGCGCGCGCCTCGCGCCCCTTTCGTTTGACGATCGTAACTTCTGCCTAATCGTCGGAGGTATAATCTACGACGTCCTAGATTGAATATTTGAATCTACAATCTAGCGGCTTTTCGAATATGGGGTTTTCCTGGATTTGCTGTTAATTTACGACTATTCTGTAACCGATCTATCCGATCGAAGAATACGGTAAATTACGACATAGAGTGGCCCAGCGACGGGCGGGGATGAGGCGGAAGGTGCTGTGAAGCTGCGCTGCTGCAATATTAACGAGGGTACCTGAACTCGTACGCGTACCAGTACCGCACGTCAGTATGGATAGGATAACACGGGGTAGACTCGTATAATAGTGACAACGTAGAAATTAGTACATCAATCATTCAGGTGATAAGTACTGGGACGTGTCGCATGGAGGCGCACTGCTGTACTCCCGCGGCGACGCACTCGTACACTTGTACGGCACCAATCGGCAGACGTCCTGGACGCTCGGGCCGCACTCGTCCGCGTTCATACTTCTCTCGTCGGCAGTGATCACGGCAACCGTCCCGGCCGCGGGGCGGGGTATTGCACCTCGGGGGACGTGGCGGCCGTGGCCAAGCGTCGTGACGTCGTAAACGAGTTGCTGACCAGTAGACGGTGACGCGCCCCGCGCCACTCCCAGTCAACAGGTCATCTGGTGCCAGCGGAGGCGCCAGGCGGTGGGTGCGGTGTGTCACCGTGGGCCCCAGCGCGTGGCGACAGCTGCGCGTCATAAACGCGGACTTCCCAGGACCGCGGGATCATCCCGCAGGTCCTCCAACAAGGGCGGAAACAAGATGAACGAACCACCCACCACACGGAGCAAGGAGGCTCCATCCTCAGAAATGAAGGTTCCTCATAAGGCAGGGCCGATCTGCAAGATAGACGGTTGCGGCGCCTCGCTCGCGCACGCCAAGAAGCTGAACGTTCGGTGCCGGATGTGCGAGGACCACATGAGCGCGCTGGAGGTGGTGGTCGATGGCTCGCTCGGCCGCTTCTGTCAGCAATGCAGCCGGGTGGAGCCACTGCTAAACTTCGATGGCAAGCGACGGAGCTGTCGGGAGGGGCTTGCGCGGATTATGGAGCGACGAAAGGAGCGGATATCTGCACTGAAGGTGCGTTGTGCCACTAGCGACAAACCCGTTCTCAACTGCTTTTCCTTCCCGCACTTGTAGCGACCGAAGGGTTCCCTTCACCCTGCCTTCCCGGTTCTTGAAAGTCCGGCTTGATTCCCCCAATTCCCCATCATCGGCATATATGGGGACCTGCTGTGGAGTTCGGGTGCATGCGGCGCGGTACGGCGGCCGGTCGCCGGTCGGTTGTCGAGGTATATACGGCACGTATTTACGGCGGCTCGTCGCCAACTTGTGCTGCGCTGACCGGCTGCCCACCCCGTCAATGCTTCGCCAGGCCTCCTCCCAGCCAAATCCCTTCGATCTGGAGGTTTTCCCGCCAGGACATGCGGTGACCACCTCCAACTCCGGCATTCCTCGCACCGACAGCTTGTTGCGGGACGAAGAGCTTTCCAGGAACCTCTCCGCCCCGTTGCCGATAAACAACGGCCTCAAGCGGTACAACGCCCGGCCTTCCCCGGTGACACTCCAAGCGCTGTTCGTTCGTCCAGGTTCAGCGCATTTTTTTCACAAATCCATTTGAATGCAGCATATCAGGACAGCGCCGAATGTGACAGCATATGTGACAGCCAAATGCAGGCTTTTACCCTTCTGACGGACCCCTCCCATGCTCAACCCCCCCCCCCCCCCCCCCCCCCCCCTTCAATGATATCCAGGGCCAGCACTAGCTTTAGCAGCGACCACATGGAGGAGGCAGCTAACAAGATGACACGCCGCATCAGCGTCACCATCCGCGGGCGCGGCGCCCCAGCCTCGCTTACCGTGGACGGCAGCCGGAACGACTCCCTGCCACCGACCGAACAAAGCTTCTTGGCGGCCGCGTCCGCGGCGGTCGCCGAGTTAAAGCAGCATGGCAACGCGGAGGAGAGCCGCGGGTCGACAGCCAACCACGAGAACGGTGGTGAGCGCCTCGTTGTGCCCAACCCATTCAGCGGCGCAAACCAGCCGATATCGCTCTCCATCCGCGCCAGACCCGCCAGGCCGCTCGCAGCCACCCCGGCGCCAAAGAGCGAGCAGGCCAGCGCCGACCATTCACAGGCTACAGGAGAGCCGGCGACGCCGTGTTCGCGCCAGGCGAAGACCTCCCTCGACTTGGTCCGCCCGCACTCGCCCCCACCGCCAACAGCCGGCCTAGCGAGGGCAAGCACTGCCGGGCCGCTGCTGCAGACCGCATCGTCGCTGGAGGAGGTGCTGCTGGACGGCAGCCTCTCACCGAGCGACAGAGCCTGCGCCCTGGAATGCAGCCACGTCCATGAGGGCGATCGCCCGCACTTGTCTGGCGCCGGGCCCTCTCAGGCAGGCGCCACCCCCGTCGCCGTCAGCGGCTCGCTGTTTCGCAGCTGCAGCGAGGGGTCGCAGATGCTGCAGAAAGACGGTGGCCAGGCGCCCGGGCTTTCGCTGCACAGCATGTTGCAGCGCGCCGCCGCTGCCAGCCGGGCTGACGCAGCCCAAAGGCGTGCGCGCTTCTCTGACGCGCGTCCGGCGGTCCGGCCTGGCCCCAACACCAACGACCAGGCTGATTTCGGCCCGCCCTGACATTAACAAGTCGTAACAACACTCCAATCATTTCCTTTCATTCTTTGATTTCTTCACTTCCGCCCACAGCTGTCTGGGCGCAACTCCGCACCCTAGCTCCCGAGGACTCTTTGACGGCGGGACGCCCCGATAAATCCCATCACTACCAGTGCGTCATTTGGATACTGTTCCAAAGATAGCCACCCTCTGCCTGTATCATAGTGACCACAAATTACTCACACGGCACCATTTGCCACCTGAGCTGATGCGTTCACAGTCAGATGCAGTGATCTTTATTTCGAAATTTAAAAAATGCCCCCTCATGGGCACTTCGCGTACCCCCTCATTAACGCAGCAAAGGATGCAGCGAGTTGTGCGCACAGTTGATGATGCCCATTCCAGCACTGCGTCAGCCACTCCCATGCATCATGGCTCCAGTGATTGTCCAGCGCGGCTGCAAATGCAGCGCGTCAACCTTTGGCAACAGTACACAAAATTCGGCGGCATTCGATTGCACCCACGCGATAATACGTGACCAAACATGCAGAAATATGGAGTCGCAAACTGCTGGGCGCATAACAGTTCCATGAGCTACTTGGAGTGAAGTGTAGTTGGATGTACAATACAAAATAATGCGCAGAAAAAAGGCATGTCCTACATACCATCGTGCGGTGGCAGCAGTTGCCATGGTAGGAGGCAGCAGCGGGGCTGGATGCCGAGGTAAGGTCTTGCATTCTCACAAGGATCATCAGAGCTGCAGAGGTGACAGCTCCGCTAGCTCTCCTCCGAGCAACACGTGATAAGGAGGTACTGCTCCTCCGGGAGCAGCACGACAAAGCTTCCCTCGTCCACCGTCGGCGGCCGCCGCGCCTTGCGGGTGTCCTTCCCGCCCCCCTGCTCGGTGCCGCGGTAGTGGCTCGCGTGCTGCCACGACCCCAAGCAAACCCAGGCGGCCCGGCCCTGCTGCAGCAACGACCGCCCCGCGGCCACCAGGGCGTGCAGCTATGTGCACAGAAACCATTCCGTCAGCGATGGTTGCCCGCTTGGCTGCATCTGCTTTGCGCCCTGCCACCAGGACAATGATTGCTGTCCGCTGATGCCATGGCGCATGGGAACCCACCACACAGTCCCCCCGGTAGCACTGGCGAGCCCCTCAAACACACATGTCTCCACCAGAGCACCTCCCCCCCTCCCCATTGTCTCTCTCTTTCCCTTACTGTTGGTATAATGGCCAAGCACATGCGCCATGCGCGCCCATGAGTACGCGCATTGGCCGTACCTGCTGCGGCACCATCAGCCCTTCCCACTGGTGGCACACCAGCTCCGAAGGACCCGCCAGCGGCGGGTCAAGCGCCTCCCAGTCACCTGATGAAGGAGTGCGCCAGAGGGGCGTGATAGTGGTGGTGGTTGGCAGGGGGAAGGGGGGGGGGGGGGGGGGGGTACGTGCTCAGAGCCAATGCCAGAGTATGCAAGGGCGTGCTGCCGGGGGGAGGAAAAGGGGGCTCATGTCACAAATCTACCACAGTGGGACGGCCCGCACTCACCGCAGCAGCTGCCATCTGCGCCGCGGGCCGCCTCACTCGCCACGGCGCACGACACCGCACCCAGCCACTCATGCAGGCCCGCACAGTCCTCCGCGCTGAGGCAGTCTCGCGCATGGCCTGTACCGAGCGCCAAGAATGGGTGGAGGGAGGGCAACGGTGTAGCGTGAGAAGACAGTGTCTTCAGATATGCAAATAACAATATCCGCGAATCCTGCATGTGTGGAAAAGTGTATGGGTGTATTCCTGCATGGCACTGACATCATTGTTCGCATCGAGGAAGAAGGGACGCTCCAAACGCACCCGGCAGGCCTTGCATCAGCGCCACCTCATCAAGCCGAAGGCAGCAGGTAGCATGCCTCAGCGCGTCGGCCTCTACCTCCCGCAGCGGCGCCAGCTCCGCCGCCGTGGGCGCCCGGCCATCCGCGTGTGTGACCAGCAACGCGACGTCCGAGCGCACCGCCTGTAGGAGCGTCTTCACCTTCCCATCGCAGCGGTGCAGAGGGGCGGCTCAGCTCTAGCACATTGCAGGACACAGTGGCCCGGGGGGAGGGGGGGGGGGGGGGGGGGGGGGGGTGAGGCGCGCTCCAGGCTTGGGGTTGGGATCACTGGGAGGCCCGCTCACCCGCTCCCGGGCCAGCTGCTTGAAGCTCACGCTGATGCCGTACCGCTCGCCACGCTTCACACCTACCAAAGATCCCAGGTAATTAATAGAAACGAGGCGAGTGCTCACTGATGGCCGCAGATGTGTCCTCGCAACAACTGTCATCTTGCAATCGATACCTCTCACAGTTATCACCAGGAGGCAGGCGATGTGCTGATTGGCAGTGCACTCTACGTTTGTAGCCCAGGAGGTGCAACGTTCACAGCAAGTTGTAGCTCTACTTGTGCCATTGCATCTGTTAATTTGGGGGGGGGGGGGGGGGGGGGGGGGACTGCGGGTATACCTGGCAGCCCCAGCCGGGTGTAGCTCTCCGAAGTGACGCAGAGGTTCAGTGCCGCGCCACCCGGCGCCACTGCCACCTCGTCGCAGTCGGACGCAAGCAGGCGCGCGCCATTGTCCGACAGTATATGTAGCGCGTGTCCCGGCTGCGCAGCCGCCAGGCCGGCAAGCTCACTGAGCGAGCCGCGTGCGCGGCAAAAAGACCAGTCGTCCATGCCGGACGGCAGCCAGGTGGCGCCGTCATCCGCGGGCTGCAGGGGAGATGGTGCCACCAGGAGCTGGCACTGCGACACAAACAGCCGGCTATCTAGATATGCGTGCAGACTGGACGCGGGGTGCCGGAAGCTGCTGAAGCGGATCTGCCGCTGCGCGGGTCGTGCGCTACTCATCTGCCCTGTTGGCCCGTAAAGGGGGGGGGGGGGGGGGGGTCGTCGACAACGACGTGCACGATATATGCCAAGGCCAAGATAACAAGGTTCAGCCGCCAGGGCCGGAATGAAGCAAGCTTGGCCTTGCAGTGGGTGTTGGCCAATTCTAGACGTAATAAGCACGATGGGCTGCCTTCGTGCGTGTCACCACCGCGCCAGCAAGCAGGCAAGGCGGTTCCCTACGATAATGGCGGGGTTGTCGCTGCGGCGCTGCTGCTGCGATCGCTCATCGCTGCTTCCTACGTCTAGAGTTTGGACACGTGGAATTCCGTAAGGAATTCCAGGAATTGGAATACCTTTGGAATTCCTGTGAATCCCACTCGGGCCGAGGATTTCCACTTCTGGGGACGCCCCCTGACTGAAAATTAACACTCGCTGCGGTGCCGTAGTTGCCTGCTGCGCGCCACCGGCTACTGCCGCTGCACGGCGCCAATAAAGCTTGGACGGTTCATTCGGGGGCGCGAACGACCAGCCAGTACGCGATCCGGTATCGGGGGTATTTCATACCGAGCCGGGCGAAATCAATGCGTGCTGGGCGCGGCACTATCGGGAGCTACTGCGTGACCCCCACCCCCTAGCACAACGGGTTGCGATATACCGTGCGGCGTGGGAACACCGCCACGGTACATCGCCACCCACTGCCCCCGCACTAAACAGGATTAGTCGCTAATGGGCATATAACCGGGGAGGAAGTAGTCAAGGCTCTTAGGCGTTTAAAAAAGAATCAGGCCCAGGGGCAGGATGGGATCACTGCGGAGGCTTTAAAATTGGCGATATACGCCCCAAATAGTCATTTTGGCAAGGCATTGCTAGCCTTAATTAACGGGATATGGACTAAGAACTATATCCCCCAGCAATGGCGTGGCTCGGCCATAGTATCGGTGCAGAAGAAAGGCGACGCGACCGTTATGGACCATTATAGGGGTAGCGACCATTTCGATTATGGGTGCCGCTATGAAACTCCTCATGACCGTCATTACCCAACGCTTGCAAGACGTCTGCCAAGCTAAGGGGATAATCCGCCGTTGGCAAGCGGGTTTTATGCGGAATGAGGAGGGCCCCAACGCTGCAAGGGTTTCACTGGTGCCAGTCCTGTCCCGGGGGCGAAAAAAAATGAGGAGGGCCCCATGCAAGTCGCCAGCTTGTTCGACGATATCGCGGCTCGTCGCCAAGCGGCAGGTCTACCCACGTACGCGGGTTTTATTGACTTTAGGAAGGCATATTATGATAGCGTACCTCATGAGCTTTTATTCCTAAAACTACAAGCCATAGGAGTTATACGGGTCATATGCTTACCTTCATTAAAAAATTATACAGGGATAGTATGGTACGGGTCAAGACAGGGGTGGCCCCGGGAACATTATCAGACCCCATACCCATAGAGCGTGGCCTCCGACAGGGATGCCCCGCTTCCCCCATCCTATTTAACATATTTATTAACGATATATTCGATGGGGTAGAACATCTAGGGTGTGATGTACCAGGGTGCACCGACACATTAGCGGCAAGGCAACCACTAAGGGTGCCAGGTCAGTTATACATGGACGACGCAGTAGGTATCACGGGCTCGTTCGATAACCTGCATGCCATGTTCGCCCACTTCTCGCGGTGGGTGGAGGACCATTTTATGGGGTTTGGGGTACTTAAGTGTGGGGTGATGGCATTAGGCCGATACTCCGACGAGACCGCGTTACGCGAACAAGCTGCCCGATGGCAGCTTGGGGGGGAACGAGTACCGGTTGTAAATGAATATAGGTACTTGGGTACGATCATTAAGTCGGATTTAGGTATGCAACACATAGTAGACGACCGGGTTAAGAAGGGTAAACGCGCTATTGAGGCGCTCGATTCGGTATTAGTCGGTGGACGGGACATAATCCTATTAATGTGCGTGTGTCGGTTTTTAAAACCTGTGTACTGCCGGTTTTAACTTATGGGTGTGAAGTATGGGGCATGGATAGAACTAGCGGCGCAAATAAATTACAAACCGTACTCAATCAGTGCTTGCGGTGCCTCATTGGGGTAGGTAAAAACTCTCCCGGGGTGGCCACTGCACCGATGATGCGGGAATTGGATATTGCGCCCATAGAGGCTAGCTACGGCCGCAGGCTGCGGCACGGGCTTGGGCGTTCCTTAAAGCATCCGACTTGAATACATGTATAACCCATTTAGTAGATCAGCCAAGTCGGGCGCGCCCTAACACGTGGACGTCATGGACTGTGCGGTGGTTAGATCGACTAGCTAGGGCGAACGTAGGGCTAGCTGAGGGGGCGCACCTGCCATGCCTGAGCGGTTCCTTGAACACTGCCCTGCATGTGGCGGAGGTGAATCTGAGACTATCGAACATATGTTGGTGGAGTGCCCGCGGTGGGTGTATCACCGTCATAATTTTGGGTTGTTAGTTCCGGAGTCTTGGGAGGATGGCATTCATGCAGCCGAAGAAGGCGGCATCACGAACGGTAGCCATGCGGCGGATGCCAGCTCCCTTCAATCGAGTGGGGAGGTGAAGCATGCTGCGCGCCCTGGCCACTGCATCCTCGCTCAAGGTAGCCACCTCCGCTGCCATGGGGTCGGGGTCGTGCAAAAGCTCCGCCAAGAAATCGGTGACCACCGGATTGGTGTCGGTGCCGTACGTGGAGGGATCAAAAGAGACCCCTAGAACCCGTTCGACCGCCGCGAGGATGGTGGCATCCACCGCCTCCGCAAAGGCCTCCACCTCGGACGGAAGACAATTGCGGAGCCAATACCCCGCCTTGTGTTGCATGCAATGCTTGAGCAGGGCCCATGCGTGATGATGCAAGGCGTGGGTGTACCGACGGCTGGGCTTGGCAGACAGAAGCTTGCTCAGGTTGGCGTCCACCTCCTCTCGTAGCTCCTCCGCCTTGCCGCGCATGTACGCCTGCACATACTCTGGCGATCCGAGCGGCACGTTCAGGACCGCGATGCCGTGATGGCCATCTAGCTCTGGCCACTCGATGTCGGCCGGAGCCTCACGCCGCGCGGCCTCCATGTCCGCGCTGTACGCCTGCATCTTGTCGAAGCGCACCTCAAGCCCCACGGACGCCTTGATGGACGTGCGGAAGGCGTGAAGAGCCGGCCAAACGTGCTCCGGAAGGCCCACCAAAAATCCATCGTCGGCGTTGAAGCGCGCCGCCCCGTCATTGACCAACGTGGTATCACACTGCTGCACCTCGGGGTGAATCGCGACGCAAAAGGAAGTCGTGGCCAAAGGTGCGCCCTGTTACACGCCGTCCTCCGACCGCAGAGGGGCGGACCGGTCGTCCACGACCAGATACGAATCCGTGGAGAGGGAGGCTAGGAGCGCAGGGATGACAGGGTGTAGTGGAGAGCAATCGATGTGGCGCCGGATGATGGTGCGGCGCCATGCCTCGTTGTAAGCGTTGCGAAGGTCTGTGTGGACGACGACGGCACGTGGGCCAAGCTTCTCGGCGATGAGCCGGACGCCGTGGATGAGCACAGAGTACTGGTACAGTTACCGTAAATCGCCGAGCAGTGGCAGCCGAACTACTGCCGAAGTAGCTGCTGTGTACCCTAAACCCTAAAACCTGTACCGTCGGGACACGCATCATCGCGATATCGGTAACGGTACCCTGCCAGGGGTACGGTACCGTCACCCGACCGTATTGCTGGTACCGGCAGGGGTCAGGTACCGGTACCACTGTAATTGCAGAACATCGACGCTACAGTATATCACACGTGTCGAGCGTGTGTCGGACGTGCGCGTGCCAGTCGCTCGTCGCGGGGCCGCCACCGCGCCACGTAGTCGCCGACTCCCGGCGCACACGTTGAAAAATATATATATATTCGCTATATGAGCCATCCTCGTAAATCAACACTTCATGATTTTGTCGATCTACGCCGATATGGGGAAATATTGTTAAGGTACTCTGATGCATGCAACACATAATCCTCAGTCGCTACATGTTTTTAGCCCATCGATAATCAATCACTTGGAGCAACGACCCCCGCTGGTGCATCCCGGGAATCGCGGCGACCGAGGCGGAGCATGCTAAGTTGGCAGCGGACCGGGCGTCTTCCGCCCCAGTGCAGGGTGTTCACCGGTACTACCCTTTTGTGGTTGAGGACCGCGGCCGACTCGGGAAGTCCGCTTTGACTGTGGTCTACATCTTCGCGGTGCTGTTGGCTGTGCGCAACTTCCCGGGCGGTCCTTCCGCCCCGACCTCTTGCTTTCTTCGTGGTCAATCCGTTCAGGCACTTCGAAACTTTGTCGCCGGCCAACCTGCTGAGTTCCGCCGTCACATGTCGCGCACACGGCGGGGGCTGTTGCAGCGGGTCTCGGCTTGCGTGCATGGTACCCTGGGCGGCATTCTCTCTGCCGGTGTGCAGATGGCCAAGTCTGATGCGTGTGCTCGTGCCCACTCTGCGTCTTCTCATGTTCCTGCTTCCACCCCGCAGTCGATGTAGAGGACCTTTCTGATTGCCTTTTATTTTGGTGATTTCCGATATCGCCTTCTGCTGCTAGCTCATGTAATTATATAATCAATAATCCCACCCGTCTGGACGTCCTGACAAGCTCCCACATTATATTCCGGTAGATAGCAAAACTTCATCAGTACGAATCTACCGTAGCGACTCGTAGCAAGCCTGCTCGTAGATAGGTCGTTAAAGCATCATCAGCAGGTGGCGACGATCATAGTTTGGAGTTTAGATATTTTCCAACACGGCCACGTAATGAAGGGTATTCTCCCCTTATTATTTTCTTAATGTTGGGGTTTTGGTCTTAGTAGCTCTTGTCGTCCGGTGGCGCGCGCGCCTGGGGTCGGCTGGTGGCTGTGGTTCAGCTCGCAATTCTCTTCAGCTCGCCACGCCGTCCGGCGTCAGATATTGCGCACCGCCCGCCTCCCGCCCGCATTGACGCAGGCGTGTGCCCGCTTGTACAGGGTAACCCCCGCCCTCTAACTTGCCGGAACGCCGCGCACAGCACCATGTCGGCGCACATGCGTACGTGCGCCGTTCAGCTGCAGGCGGCGCCCAGCCAACCGGCCAACGGGGTGGTTGGGCTGCGGACGCGGAGGAGTGGGCAACCGGCTGGCGCCCGGCGGAGCGTCGCGGCGCTCGCGCGGCCGGAGCGCTCCGTTAAGGACACAGTGGTAGCGATATGGGAAGGTCTCGGCTCGATGGCAGACTTCGAGAGCTGGGCGCCCCGCAGCGCGCGTGCTTGGCGACTGCGCGAGGTGCGATCGCCAGCGACGCTCCGCTCCCTCTATGTTATGATGATCATAGTATTCATTTATTCCGCGGGCTGCAGGCAGCCTGTCGCTAGCTGGTATTGAGGGGGGCACATGTATTTCATGCACAACGACAATGCAAATCAGCACGCAGAGAGGGAATCGGGCAACCATAGGTCATGTCCCACTGGAATAGATGCGATTATGTATACAGCAAGTCAGCAACTAACGCGCCCGGGTTTTCGAGGCGCCCCTGACTAAATAGACATAGCATGCATAGTTTCGTAGCTCCTACAATGGCAAACCATGTTGACGCCAAGCGCACACCTAATCTCGCCCTGAAACAGCAGCGGGATGCTACATTATCTCCCGAAAATGCCTTGCGAGTTGTTATGCTGCTATGCGGCCTATGCCTTCCCCTCGGTGTTTGGCCATCGAAACGTTAAATTCGGAGAGGTGCATCTGGCTGATTGATGAGCTGAAACTTCCCTTTCCCGCTCCACCCTCTCCTACCCCAGGTCCCCAATGAGGTGGCTGTGAAGTCGGCGCAGGAGGCAGAGGCAGCGGAGGAGGCAGCCTACATCTCCGCGCTGGTGGGCGCCAAGGAGGCGGAGGAGGGCGATGCGGCGGTGGCGGCCGGCGGCGCGCTGGTGGACTACACATCGCTGAGCCGGTTCCAGCTGACAATGCAGGCGGCGCTGGAAGGCATGGAGGCGGGCGCGGACGTGCTAACGGGCGCCACGCTGGCGGAGATGTGCTTTGGCAAGTACGGCAAGTACCACGACATGTCCATCAAGCACGTCACCATGAACAAGGGCAAAACGCGGCGGTGGGTGGCGCTCAACCTCTACGTCGGCTACGTCGGCCAGCGCACCTTCCCGTACAACGAGGAGGAGTAAGCTCCCGCCCCGCCAGCCACCCCCTCCCTAGCGGTCTGCCTGGACCGCCGGCCGCCTGCACCAACGTTGCCCGTCCACATAAGCAACCCATGCGAGTGTGAAACGGAGCTTTACTAGTGTTACGTCTTTTCTTCAAATGAAGGTGACGTGAACAGGGTTTAAAGGCAGCTCCAGATGGAGTTAGGCACCACCCTGGTCCGCACCCCCCTCTCATCTACCCGCCTGCTTGGCGCTCGCTCCGGCAGGTACATCGAGAAGCTGGACAGCATCGCGATGATGCTCAACGCGTGGGACCAGGTGGAGTACACGCGCGCGTTCTTCGCCGAGCCGCCCATCCCGCGGCGCGGGCTGCCCTCCCGGCCGCGTGTGGACACGGCCGTGTCGCTGCGCCTCAACGCGAGCCCCAACTGGGACGACGCCCTCGCGGACGAGTTCTTCACCTACTGAGAGCTGCGCCGCGGAGGTGGGAGGGGGGGATGGGGGGGGGCTTCCCTACATGTGGTTAGCACCGCATTGCCAGCAGGGGGGGCAACCAGTGACGCCAGCACGGGGTAGGATAGGAATAGCTCAGGTTAGGACTTTAAGCGAGCACATGCGAACACGCAAGCCAGGCCGGGCCGGAGCTCGGATCTTCCCCGCACAACCGGCGGCAGCAGCTACATGGCACGCCCCGGGTGCGTGTACTGTGAGCAGCGCAACAGCGGAGGCTGCGGCCAGACGGCTCACTCGATCCGATGACGTCGTATGGCGGGTATTGGGCTTCTGTTTGTTTCGTAATGGGTACGAGAGTTGGGTTTTCGCCGGTACGCATACCAAGCCTCAAAGCAGAGTGGCGGCCATGTGGCCGCCTCTCCACATTGCATTGTGCCGCATCGATACCAAGCGAACGTACCACTCGCGCAGGCGCTGCGCGAGCAGTGGCCCGGCTGCGAGGTGCAAACAATGCAAAATGTCATCGGCTGCACCGGCGCCCAGCACGCCCTCACCGTCTTGTTTGCGGTGTGGCGCAGCTAATGCGGCCCAGCCGCTGGGACCCACCGGAACGAATCCCGGCGCAAGTCCCCGCCCTTCTCAAATACATGCATCTCCACCGGCTGCACAGATTGCTACAAGTCTACAACACCAAGCACCGCTCACTCACACACAAGGGGCGAACAGGGTGAACACAAAGCCAAATGCGCCAGTGAACGTAAAACGCCGGGATGGGCCTGCCACAAGCGCTCGCAGGATGACCACCCCCCTGCACCGCCACCCGGGGCAGGCCAGGGGGCGAAGCAGGAGCAAGGGTGGTGGGGGTGGGGGGGGGGGGGGGGGGGGTAAGGACTACACCACTCTCTGTTATCCGTTGGGGGCCAGGCCTTGAGAGGGTTGCATGCTACAGGCTACTGGCGACCCCTTGCGGGTTCACGCAGCCGGGCGGCGAGACAGCTGACCTGTGTGAGAATTTGATGACTGGCAGTGATACAGTGAAAAACCAAGTTCAAATTTCAATATGTGCCGCGTCATGCCATGGTATGGCAGCCGCGTGCGCCAAGACCGGACCGGCAGGGGCGTGTTTTGGCCCTCCCAAGGTTGGGCTTCCATACACAGTCCCGGCGGGTGCGAGTTCGCCGCGCACAACACCGGCTGTTGGGTCGTGCGCCCTGCTGTTTCGCCCTCGGCGGCTGCCCCTATGGCGTTGCCTCCACGGCAGGGCTCTGCCACTACAGCGCGACACGGGAACGGCGTCTGCGGCATATGCACCATTTAATCATGTACGACAGCCGCAAAGGGGGCTGGTCCCCCCCCCCCCCCCCCCCCCGGGGCCTCACGCCAACCGTGGTTGAAATTCGCACCGAGGAGTCTTTCACTAGCATCTCAACGGTTGCCCCCTCCCCGCGCAAGCACGCCACCCCTTCCCCCTTCCCCCTCCCCCTCCTCCTCGTGCCGGTGTGGCAGCTGCTGCGGCCGCTCTACTCGCCCATCGCCCCCGAGCTGCCCTTGCCGCTCTTCCCCCCCCGCTGCACCGATCTCCCCCTCCACTCCCTCCCCCTCCTGCTCCGCCACCCCCTCCTTGGCCTCCTCCTCTTGTCGCTCCTCCTTCCCCGGGTGCGGCTTGCCCAGGATGTCCCTATCCGGGTCCGGCTCCCCGCCCCTACGGCCCAAAGACCCGCCGCGCGCCTCCCGCTCCCGAGCGCTCTCCGGATCCGCGTCGTCCGCCGCGAGGCCATCCTCCTCCCCCTCCCCCTCGCGCGGGGACTCCTTCACCACCATCCCCAGCTCCGCCTTCTCCGCCTCCAGCCGGTTCTGCTCCGCCAGGCTCTCGATCGCCGACAGGATGGTCATCTCCTGCGCGATCTCCTCCGCCCGGCTCGCAACGCGCGGGTCCGCCTTCTTGACCGCCGACTTGATGTCCAGCAGCGCGGCGCTCGTGGCGGCCTCCGCGGCCTGCAGGCAGTCGGGGCCACCATTGTCAGCGCCACCATTCATAGCGAAAAGTGCATATATACAACATGTCTGACTATGTCTGCATGTATACACTTACGTGGGCATCCACATCCACATCTACATGCACATCTGCAACTACATACATACATACATACATACATACATACATGCATGCATGCATGCATGCATGCATGCATACATACACGCCCTCCCTTATCAATCAAGAATAATCCAACGCATCGGAGAGGGTAAGCAAGGAGAGATCTGGGGGGGGGGGGGGGGGGGGGGGGGTTCGTGCCTGCACCGCCTTGGCGGCGGCGTCCGTGGCGTTCATGTTGGTGGCGTTCCAGCTCGCCTGCGCGCCCGCAAGAACCGCCTTCAGCTGCTGCTTCTGCTCCGCGTCGTCGGCGCCCGCCTCGTCGTCGTCAAGCGCGGCCGCGACGTCCGAGATTTCGGGGAGCTCTTTCTGGGGGCCGCCGTCGACCGGCCCCGCCGCTTCGGCAGCTCCGCGCGCGGCGTCGTCCTCGACGGGCGGCGACTCCAGCAGCTCCAGCTTCTGCGCCAGCGCCTGCACCTTCGCCACGATCGCCATCAGCTCGTGGACCGTGGCTTCCCGCAGCGCACCGGCGGTATTGTTGAGCGTGCTCGCGGCGTCCAAGGTGGCGTTGAGGGCGGTGGCCACAGCCTGCGCACCAAAGCCGAGGCACGCGCTTTCTCAATAGCAGCACGAGTGGCCCATAGATAAGAACAGCATATCTTATGGAGATGAAACGACATGTCGACTTGTTTTTTCGTGATACGACTTGGGAGGGACTCATCAGAAATTATCATACGGAGCGACACAGAATTGCGCGGTGCGACATGCGATAAGTTGATGAGAAGGCGTGGCAAGTTTATACGCAACACGGCACATGTATCGCCGGCGCACCTCGACTGCGCCGTCGCGCGAGCCGTCATCCTGCAGCCCTGACTCCTGCGCCTCCTCGATTGCATGCACGGCCACCTCCAGCTTGGTTTCCACCTGCAAGTAGTTCGAGCAGATTTCAGCTTCCAAAATTATCAAGACAATTAACAAGTCGTGGCATGTCCATGCTGGTGCAAGCTGGTCGGAGTCAGTGTGAGTTCCTGCAAGCTATGAGGGCGGATTTGCTTTCCCTCTCGGAGTTGCCCATTATTGCTGTGTAATGGGGGTGAGTCAGGGAGAGCACGCCACCTTGGTTTGGACCTTGAGCATCTTATGGTCGAGCTCCGGAGAAGTGGCGCTGGACTGCTTCGCCGCAGAGCCACCAGGCTGGCAGCCAGGCACATGGCGCAGCGATAGGTAAGCACATAAACTTGGATCTAGAGGGAAGGGTAAAACGAAACGCCGGCAGAGTCGATACCCCAAGCGGGCGATCCAACGCCGAAGAAACCACCGCAGTATTACACCCCCGTCTTCTGCGGCCGGCGTTGTCGCGTACGTGTGCGTTTGCGCCGGCGATCTTTTATGTTGCTGGCTTTTCCGAGCTGCCATGTATGGCTACGGTAAATCGACCAAGCACAAGTTATCGGCCGTTCCGAGGCGCTGAAAAACGATACAAAGGGAGGAACGCGGGCTAACACTCACCGTGTGCTTCTCTAGGGTGCTTTGCAGCCGCGCGGCCGCGGTTTCCGCCTTGTGGTGCAGCTCGTGTACCGCTGCAGCGCCGTGGTGGTGCCGCTTTCGCCGGTGTACCAGCTCGGGCGGCCGCGGCGGGTGGCCGCTCGCGTCATTCGCCGCGACCTCGCCCTCCCCGCCGCCGTCCTTGCCGCCGTCCATGCCCCCCTCCAGGCTCTGAGCAACCATCATGCCCAGCGCGATCTCGCTTTCGTCTATGGGGTTGTTGTCCTTGAGGTGCGTCACCTCCTCCACGATGTCCTCCACCGCCTCCAGCTCCTCGTCGACCGCCTCCATCAGCTCCTTCCCGTCAAAGGCTTCCGCCTCAGCGATGTGGCCATTTGTGTCCTCGACCGACCGGCTAAACGAGTCCATCGACTTGCGCGTCACGCCCTGAGGACACCGGCCACACCACACAGTCGACGACCGCATAATTGAGATAATTTTGGACATGCAATTCATGCTCGGAAAGTGAATCGCGATGATGAGAGCGATCTGCGCGGCTGATAAGGGCACCTCATCATGGCCGCCGTGCACCGCCTCCAACGCCTCCTCCGCCTCCTCCATCGAGCCGACCGCCACCGCGACGTCGCGCGCCTTCTGCTCCACCTCCGCAGCCTGCAGCCAGCCAGCGTGAGTGCTGCCGGGGCCAGCGGGGAGGAACGAGTGGGCAGAGACTGTAAAGGCACCCCCTCCCCGACGGAAACAAACACCCACTCACATACGCACCTGCAGCAGCAGTGCCTCCTTGGCGTGTAGCTGTTGCGCAAGCTGCACCACCTCCGCCTCCTCCGCCACCGCCTTGAGCAGGTGCTGGGTGGAGACGTGGCCCAGCAGCAGACCGCCGACCACCATTGCCAGCCCCTGCACAACGCATGGCCGCCAAGCGGGGGGGGGGGGGGGGGGGGGGGGCACCAGCGTCGCCTCACCCTCAGGCCTCTACGGAAGTGCATGTCAAGGCTCTCCACCCTCTGTGCCCACCTTGGTCACAAACCACCACAACACCGTCGGTTGCCCCAGGCTCAAAAAGGATCCCAAGTTGGAACGGGAGAGAGGAGGGCTGAGGCAGGGCGGCGCACCATGCGGCGCATCCACTTCCAGTCCCAGGGTTGGTCGTGTAGAGCCTCAGTGACGCCCATCAACATCTGAGGTGCAATCTGTGGTAAGCACATCTGAACTTGGGAATTGGAGCGAAGCTAGAGCTCACAGCAGGTGACACTGGTATTAACAAGACAAAGGACGAGAAGAGAAGAAAACGTGGTGATTACGATAATGCAGAGGAGGAGGAGGATGAGGAGGAGGAGCGGAATGCTATTGATCATTCAATTGATCGAGCAAATTCTCTGCATAGCAGGAAGAAGGAATGGAGGAAGAGGGAGGGGGAAATAGGGGGGGGGGGGGGGGGGGGGGCAATGGCGTTTGTAACGTTGCCCTCTCCGTCCAGACTGCCCTGCGCTGTAAGCCCTCTCTTAGGCATGTTGTCCCAGCTCCCAGACACAGCTTTATGGTGTAAGCCCCTATGCCAATGATTTACATATCAAAATTCGTAGGCCTTTTCACGCGCCGACCATATGATGACTCTTTGTGGTTACCCTTAGCACCGAACGACATGCCGACACACAGCTCCTTCGCCAATGCAACTTAGCGCTGCGCCTGGCGACTGCTACTGCTTTCGCTTCTGCTGCGACTACTCGCGCATAGAATATACCAGGCCCCCCAAAAGTACTGCCCCCTCTGTATGTACAGGGGTGCGTTAATTATGACGTGTCTGTTTAATATTACATTAGTAACAGATGTTTAAACATTGTCCCAAACACGTTAGTTCCTTCCCATACGGGGGTACGGAGGGGGGGGGGGGGGGGGGGGGGGCGTACGTCACGATGGCTGTAAGTGATTTGCAGCAGGATGGCCCCCGGCAGCACAATGCCTACGCCCACCGCGGCCGTGGAGCCCATGAGGCCGAGGATGAGCTCCACGTTGGGGACAAACAGCGCGCACACGAGTGCCAGGAGCGACAGTGCCGCTGTGAGCGCGTGCGCGAAGGGGCTGCTGACGTCCATGCCGTCGACGGGCTGCGGGTGCTCCTTGCTGACCGGGGAGGCGTGCCCGTTAGCGTGCGGCCTGGCGGCGGCGGAGGCGCCACCATCGGGCGGCCCGGCGGGCGCGACGAGCCACTCGCCGTACGGCAGGCGCACCACGGCCGGTAGCAGCATCGGCAGCAGCGTGTGCTGCAGCGGCAGCATCACCAGCGGCACGCAGCCCAGCACCGCGAGGCCGTAGCCCAGCCGCAGCGCGCGCTCGTACAGCGCACGCAGGCCCGTCACGGCGCTGCCGCCCAGGTTGCGCAGCACGTCGCCCGCTGTCCTCTGCCAAGCCACACCACGCCGTGTCATGACATGCAGTCAGGATGCGCCACCAGCCATACCTGAATGAAATGGATGCGGGCGACAACAATAGCTAGGACCCCTACCCACATGAGGTCAGCTAGCCAGAGTTTGACCGAACAAGAGCCAACCCCGAGATCCGGTGTAGGGGGAGGATTCACTCAGGCGAGTTGAGCTTGCGCTCATCTACGGCATTTAGGGGGGCGAGGCGCCAGGTGAAAGGAGGTGTGTTGGGGGGGAGGGGGGAGGGGGGGGGGGGGGGGGGGGGGGGGGGGGGTCAAACCTGCCGGAAGGCGAGGTAGCCGCAGAGGCCGACCACGAAGTACACGGCGCCGCAGCCAATGAGGCTCTTCCGCGCAACGGCGCGCATGCGCGGCACGGACGGCGACCGCATGGTGCTGTACACTGCGAAGAGCACCGTGTGCGGCGTGAAGGCGTACAGGATGACGGGCGCCGACAGCATCACCCCGCCGCTGTCCCATACCACCACGGGCTTGGGGTTGCTGATGGGAGCGAAGGAGAGCACCACCACCACCTGCGGGGTGGGATGCGCTCAGGCGTGCGGCGCTGAGGAGGTTGAGTGAAGTGGCGCGCGCCGGGAGGGGGGGGGGGGGCGCACCATGGTGAAGATGGCAATGAAGGCGATGGAGAGCGTCGATACAGAGGCCATCATGTCCGAGGTGCGCACCGCCATGCTGACCGGCAGCACCGCGAGCATGCACACCGCCACAAGAAGCATGTTGCGCGACGGCTCCGCGCCCGGCGGAATCACGCTGCCCGCGACGCTGGACAGCACATCCGCCAGGATGTTGATGTACGCAACGAGGCAGCCCAGGTTGAGCACGAACAGGCACGTCATGACCGCCCACCTGTGTGGCCCCAAGGGGCGATGGGGACAGGAGGGCCTGGTGAGGAGCTGTCCACAGCCCCCCGTATCCTGCCAGGAGCAAGCACTGGGGATCCCCCCCCCCCCCCCCCCCCCACCCACCCACCACCACCAAACACACAGTCCGTCCCACCAAGTTCCTTCCCGTTACAGAGAGTCACACACCTGCCAGCCACCCCAAAGGTCTGAGCCGCCAGCTCCTCATAGCTGCGCTTCCCGCAAAGCTGCGCCGCCAGCAGAAGCGTGCTGGTGCTGAAGATGCTGATGCTGCAGGCCATTACCTGCGACCAGGCAGTGCCCTAAGAACTCACACCACATGCGCAACGGAGACACCCTCTCCCGCCCCCCCCCCCCCCCCCCCCCGCGCCCCCCGGGGGGCCCCACGCCCCCTCTGCGCACCATCAGCAACGCCGTCAGCAACACGCCGCAGCTCTTGAAGCAGTACGGGAAGCCCAGCAGGCCGATCGCCAGGCAGGCGTTGACCATATTGAACACGCACTGGCTGTCGCTGGCGCGGCCGTCCGCCCTGTGGAGCACCGGCGGCAGCGAGCCGTGGTCCACCATCTACCCAGGGAGGGAGAGGCGAGGGGGGCGGGGGGGGGGGGGGGGGGGGGACTTCAGCATGGGCAACTGTATGACTCGGGAATCAAGGTAAGCGGGCGGGCGGGCGCGCACCCAGCTGGAGGTGCGCTCCATCTCCATGCCGCGGCTGCCGGCGGTGACGCCAAGCTGCTGCATCGGCCGAGTAGCAGACAGCGCCCGCAGCATCGAGACGACACAGCTGCGCCACCTGGTCACGCCCCCACAACCGACGAGCCCAATGCACCGAGGAGATGCCCCTTACTTGCGTCTTATGGGGGTCGCGTCGCGAGGCGTGACATCCCGCCTGGAGCACGCCGCAACAGCGCCCCCTCTGTCGACCTCCTCGAATTGGAGCTCCCCAATTTGCAGGGCAGCTGCGCCGTCCGTCCTCCCGCCAGCGCCTCCTACTCGTACTAACCGGCAGTGAGCCTGCAGTTTTGGAGGCACAGGTGCATCCAACGTAGGTACGGTGACGCGCTCTTGCCGCGTGTTCGCTGTTGCGCTGTACGCCGCGCTGAGGTCCGGTTGTGTTGGGATTGATCTGGCAGTCGTCGTCGTGAACTTCGTGATAGCTGGCGCGGACTCCCTCGTCGCTCCTGGCGCGCCCTCCGCCCCCTCGTCAACTCGCCCTTGGCCTGCTTTCCGACTTCCCCTCACCTGGCCTCACTTGGCCTGCGTGTGGGAGGTAGTCACACAAATACTCATGAATCCGTTATAAATCCGCTAGCCTTTGTGTAGCAGAAAGAATACGCATATAACGCGATCGTAATGCGGATGCCTAGGATACTAGAAGATACCACCTCATCGAAAACAAGCAGTCCCGTATTTCGCACAATATACTGTCACGGCGTTGGCGGGTGGGACGCGCGCGCGCGCGGATGGTGCTGTTACTCGTGTAGTTAATCGTTGCGCCTGCTACAAGGTAAAGTGTATATACTACTATGGCCGGCCGTAAAACGGCGTAAAATACTGCGCTTGCTGCAGACTGCTTGACTGCTGCCTGTCCTTCGATCGACATCTGACGGCGCAGGCGCGTTCAGCATGTCGTCACGGCGGACCGAAACCCCATTCTCAACACAATGTACTAATCTCATTCAGCGGCCGCGCGCGCCCGCGCCGTCCCTGGCGGCGCGGCGGCGCAGACCCCCACCGCACCCGGCGCGCTGCCCCGCCCCCGCGCGATGCCTGCGCCCAAGGCGGCGGCGCCCGCCGCCGGATGCTCCTCTTTCGACGGCGGCGCACCTCCCCGCGCACCCACCCCACCCCCCTCGCGGCCCCGGACCTCGGCACGATGCCGTCCTCCACCGCCTACCGCAACTATGGTAAGACCTTCAAGAAGCCGCGCCGCCCGTTCGAGAAGGAGCGCCTGGACGCGGAGCTGAAGGTGGTGGGCGAGTACGGCCTGCGCAACAAGCGCGAGCTCTGGCGCGTGCAGCTCGCGCTGTCCAAGATCCGCAAGGCCGCGCGTACCCTGCTCACCCTGGACGAGAAGGACAACAAGAGGATCTTCGAGGGCCAGGCGCTCATGCGCCGCATGTACCGCTACGGCCTGCTGGATGAGACCCAGGACAAGCTGGATTACGTGCTGGCGCTGCTGCCCCAGGATTTCCTGGAGCGCCGCCTGCAGACCCTGGTGTTCAAGCTGGGCCTGGCCAAGTCCATCCACCACGCGCGCGTGCTCATCCGCCAGCGCCACATCCGCGTCGGCAAGCAGATCGTCAACGTGCCCTCCTTCCTGGTGCGCACCGACAGCCAGAAGCACATCGACTTTGCGCTGAACAGCCCCTTCGGCGGCGGCCGCCCCGGGCGCGTCAAGCGCAGGAACCAGGGCAAGAAGGGCGGCGGCGACGGCGACGAGGAGGACGACGAGTAGATCGGGCAGTCCCCTCCCCCAAACACCCCTCATTCACACGGACACAGCTGGCAGTACGGTGCAGGCGCGGGCGGGGCTGCTTTGGGGCGGCGGGCACGCGGGTGTGCAGCGGACCCAACCGTAGCTCCCACCCTGCCCCACGCAGCCGCCGGCCTCTTGTAACCCAGGCTGCTGATTCTCATGCACGCACGCCCCCCCCCCCCCCCCCTTCCCGCGTTTCTTCTCTGGAGCGCTGCCCCCCCCCCCCCCCCCCCCCCCAAACACACACACGCACTTATCACACCGAACCCTTCCCCTCCCCCTCTCTCTCTCACGCATCCCCATCACCGGCATCAGCATGCTCCACCCACTAGACGGCCTATGGAGAGGCAGGTTCCACCCCATGACCTGAGTTAACTTGTCCAGGCGAACAAGCATTGGCATGTCCAGGCCTGGCCTTTAGTTGGACGGCGGACTCGGAATAATCTACGGTACCTCATCACTCTGCTGGTCCTGCCTTATTCTCAGGCTGCTCGCTTATTTTGGGGGGGTGTGCACATACTTTAGGATGGTTCTGCGTGCCCTGATGAGGCCTGTGCGATCCTTCCGTTTGCCGGAGCACCTGAGCAAGATGGCAGCCACGAGTGGCGGTGAGCGACCTCCCCCTACCTCGATTCCATTGCCATGCAGAGCTGTGCCCAAGCCCGCCCAGCAAGGCGTGTGTGCCATCTGCTTATTCCTGCATGTTTCACAGCACTCGCGCTGTTTCGAAAGACCCCCCTTGCGGTGCCTTCCCTTGCTGACGATTCAAACAACGAAGACGCGCCCACGTGCAGCTGTGCTTGCGGGCAGATTCCCCGTGAGTTCCCTATTAGGCACTGCCCGCGTGGTTGGGTGACATAGACATTACCTCATTGTCCCATCTCGAGTGATGTCATCGACCCGTGTAATGGTCTTGGATAGCAAGGACGGGCTCAATAGGATGCCCCTATTGCAGAAACCAATAGCAGGAAGACTAGCAGTCCCGGAATAGTTTCTAACATCCTGCAAAGGCACCCCGTGAGTGTTCACAACGATAAAGACCCCGGGAGGAGGGGGGGGGGGGGGGGGGGGGGAGGAGGCAACACCACTTTCTCTTAGGAATAGGGACCTGGCCGTCAAAGCACTACTTGCTACGGGCCTAGCCGGCCCTATGCGGGCTCACGTAGTGGGGCCGTGAGACAGCTGGCATGTACGGCGTTTTGATTCCCAGGAATGAAGTTGTCAGACATTTTAAATTATGAAGAGATGTCGGAGAGGAAGTTGCCCGTCATCAGCTTTCTCGCGCAATGTTCAACTGGTCTTCAAGGTTGACCGTGCGATCAGCTGACATGGCAGCCCATGGCAGCCCGAGTGTTGCGTCTGCTCGACACGTCTGCCGGAACCCCGCCAAGCAGTCATTTGGCTGATGGGCAGAGGTATTGATGAGGTTGGCAGATTGCATCATCGCCACCGGGGTTGACTGTTACGACAACTTTTTTTAATCGAATGTGGCGGTCCAGCCTTGTAAAAAGGCGGGGCTTTGAGACACTGTCAGCAGGGACGCGTTCACCCAAGCTTTGAGACACCCACAAGGCAGCAGCACGGTAGCAGTCTCCCAGGACTCCCTGTGCCGTAGCAGGTTCGTGTGTGGTTTACCGAGTAGCGGGGCTGAGTATCCCGGACTCGGCTTGGTGGCATTTTCTCTGTACCCCTGCCCTAATTGATATCTCGGAATGATGAATTAGATGAGATGACTTATTGATAGGACGGATGCCATCTGAGAGCACTAACACTAACTTACTGGCCAAGGTGTGATGACGGGAGAGCGCAAAACCTCACTTGCATCAGTATGCTGCCAGTAAGCTTGGTGGGCGCACGATGGAGGGACCCGCACGATGTATGGCAAACTGTGTCCAGTCACGCCAAATGTGGATGTGGATGCGGCATATCTTCTGAGAGTTGGTCATCGCTCCTTCACGGTAAAAAGTTGTATATATTTCCGATTGAAGGGCACACACACCGCAGTCGCCAATAAGTATGATGGGCTGAGATGGCCAGGATTCCTCGACATGCGGCTCAATTGCACGCAGCCAGGTTCTTCGCCATTGTGTCATTAGTTGAGGCGGTTCTTGTCTCTGTGTTAGCCTTGTATGGTGCGATTTCTTAGGGGCATCGACTGCAGTTCAACGACCCGTCTCCCATACCATTTCTACCCAACATTGTTACACTACAGGGTTACAATTGGTTCGCAACGATCTTCAGTCGCGCGCGTACATTTCGCGCGACACGCGCGCTATGAGCGCGACCGGCGCGCGGGGCGGGCCTCCTACTTGAGTTCTGCCCCGCAAACCCGTGCCGTGTATAGAAGTCCAACCCCTTCCAAAAGAATTGAAGTTTGCAATTTCTTTCAACCGGATTAATGGATTCCGCCGAATATTTTCCCTGTTGTCTCGGCTCCATGTTACCACCTTTGCCAGACATCTCGCACCACTTACGTGATTGATGCGCACCGCAGCGGTTCCCCTGGGCGGCGTAGTCACTAAACTATACACAAAATATGTTCCCGGTTGTCTCGGCGGCCCCATGGTACCACCTATGGCAAACGTAGCACTTACGTGATTGACGAGCCCGTAGCGGGTCCCCTTGGCCGGCGGTGTCACTCCGTGCTTGTCTACATGACGCTTTCGAATCCGGCGAGTTGGGACAGCGAGCCTTCGACCTCCTCTCTGGCTCCCTGTCCGACAATAAGGCCCTCAAGAGCTACATTGGGAAGTCAAAGATGTTCGCTGCGTTACGCCACGACTAGGAGAACATCAACCATACGGCGGCGACGACCGCAACGATCGTTCGGTATATATGTCGCTTGGATCGGCGAGCGGGGTCACAACGAAATAGTCGCAGCCCTTCATGTCAGCCATCAACACGCTCTTCGAGCCGCACAACATCGACCGCCCCGTGGCTAAGGACGCAGTTGCAGCGTCAGCTGCAAGGGCGACGTGGAAATGACATGAAGCCGCTAACTGACCGGGCGGGGGTGCCCGCTTGGTATTTTAATATGGGGCACGGTGGTATGATGATATTATGATATATTATTGTTATTATTATTAGGATATAAACTAGTTTATAAACAAGTTTACCGTGCACGGCTGTTGGGTGCCACGCAACGCTCAGTGATGATGGTCGTCAGCGCCCTCCTCGGTAGTGTGGAAGTGAATCGACACCACATAGTGGCGCCACTCATCCGCCCCTAGTAGTTCTCGCTCCCCCATCGTCTCGTTGTCGCAAAAGATCGCCATCTATAGTGTTGCTCGGCGCGTGGCGCGGTTGCGCGGCATGTCGCCGGCAATGACATGCATGAAGTCGCCCACAGTCGCCAAGACGCTGCAACCACAGCATGCGTGGGGATAGTCCTTGCGCGATGCATATGTAGAAGATGGGCGTCAATAACACGTAAATAAGGAAATGTCCGCACGCGATGCCAAAATGGGCATCGCAAGGTAAAATAGCTGAAACCACATGGATGTCGCCACAAGAAAGGCTCCTTCTCCCGCGGCGGTGTCGTTGTTGTCGTCGTCATCACCGCGGCCGTTACATCTGCTCGAGCGCATTGGCACACATAAAGCTCCAGTGCGTCCGCGCACATCTCCGTCTGGTACGACGAGTTCCTGAAGTTGTTGATAATTGTCGCTCCGCATGGCCATAATACGGCATCGGCGGTGCTGCCGTGCCCAACCCACGGGTCAAAGATTACTCTGCCACGCCAGCGGCGGATGGTGCTAGTCAGCGCGCCCCCGACCGCTCCCACGTCCGACCACCAACCTGCGAGCGTAGCCGCCACACGAGCAGCAGTGGCGGCAGTCTTCGCACAGCTGGAGACTGCAGCTTCGAAGACCCGACGCTGCCTCGCAGTCGCGCATTCGGTCGCCGAAGACCGCAGAGCCCTGATGCTCCGCCATGGGCTGGAAATGTTGAACCCGCAGTAAGTCCAGCACCGTGCACACGTTTGATCTCGTTAATAAGCCCCGCAGGAAGAATAGACGAAAGCGAAGCGCCTTGTCGATGGCCTCGGCGTGGATGCGAGCGCGCGCGAGGTAAGGGGTGAGGTCCACTTAGAAGTATCACCTAGGTTCACTTTAGGGTACTACCTAGGCGGATTTATAGGTCCTGCCTAGGCTGACTTATTAGAGGTCCGTGCACTGCTGCGGTATGTGCCCGTCGCCCAAGTAAACGTCAATCCGTGCATGCAATATCACTATGCAGAAGGCATGCGCCAAAAAGCGCGGCAGCGAGGTGACATCATGTGCGTCCTACTCCTCACCGCCCATCACCGAGCACCCCCGCATTGCTCGTCTCCTCCGGGACTTCATCGATATACTTGAGCCAATAGTTCTGAATTATATCATTCCCTACTCCCCAACTAGTTGGGCGGAGTCTAGCTTTTGGGTTGTTACCCCTGCCGAGCCACTCGAGCCCTATGGTGGTAAAACCCCCTCAATGTCGGAGTGACAGCGGGCCTTTCTACGGCCGTTTGTCTCGTCCGTGCATCCCCTCTTGCGGGAACCTCATGGGGCTTATTGCACAACCGTTTTCCAAAAGGGCGCGGTCTTAGTTGCCAATGCCATCATCGGCGTTCCGTTGTCCCACATCTGCTACTAGGGTTGTTGGGCTCGGAACTCCGACGTCGTCCTTGACTACATGGACCCCAATAATGGTCTCCCATCCCATGGCGCTTGATTCCTCTTTGGCCACATCGCGCCTTTTTGCCACTTCCAAGCTCAACATGACTCCGCAGCGGTGGCCCTACTACAAGCGCCACCTCCTTCGTGACATGGCGCAAGCTCTGCAATATGCCGTTGCTTCTCTCCGTTCCCTCCTCCATGGCAAAACTAAACTACATTTGGAATTGTTCTAAACCCGTTTATGGGGTTTCCTTCTTAGTTTCTTATTCAACACCCCAACCGCTTTCTAGCTGCACATGTGTTGCGCTGGAGCGGTAAATGTTATTACTAGTTCACCCGTCGTTGACCGTGCCCGCCCTTCGTAGCAACACACGCAGACATTAAAGCAGCCGTGGCATGCGAAAATGAGCATGCCATCTTCCAAAACCCTAAACGCCCCCCCCCCCCCCCCCCCCCCCCCCAACTACTTTGTTTCCCCTCCACGCTTTCACTCGATCAACTTCGCCCCCGGGATAGGACTCGCAACACTGAAACCCTTGCAACATCACTACTTTCACTCAACGTATCAACTTGTATTGCGGCTGCCAATTTCATCGGCTCGATTTTGATAGTTTGAAATAGCCTTTGCAACCTTTTGGTAAAACCAAACTCAACTTTGAAATGTATTTATGTAGGCAAATTGCTTGGTGAATGCGGTTGCCAATGACTCGGAGCGTCGCTTAGATGCCTGCGGCCTACCCAAAAGGACTTTCCGAACCGGATGCCACGCGAGCTCCACTGGTCGTAGTACATAGTGCATGTTGTGCCTTATTGCCCCGCGCCCGCCCCCGCCCCCGCACATGCATGCCGCCCGTGTTGGTAGTAGTACTTTGCCTTCGCCCGACTCTTGCAGTACCCCGGGTATAGACGGTTGGGCATAAGTGACCCCTGGGTCGCTTATGTCATAACATAAGTACTTATGACATAAGTACATAATTATGTTTATGATCCGGCATAAGCGGAATTATGCCTTATGTTATGACATAATTGTTTAATAATTATGCTCATAACATAATTATGCCATAATTTATGGCATAATAAGTCAGGAAGTGGCCGAAATACACCGCCACCGCGACCTTTGTATGTCAGCTCGTACTTGGGGAACAGCTTGGAACCGTTACGATAGGGCCAGCTCAGCCATCGGCTCAGCCCACGTCTTGGCGTTCAGCTCCTCCACAGTCGCACAGAAGGGCCCCTCTCTCGGAAACTTCGGGTGCAGCTGGTATCATCACGAGTATATTAATACTTGTAATTTCGTACTATCGCCTCGTACAGTAACACCTCGTACATAGGTACTGTATCTACGAGCAGTACGCAGTCTGCGGGGGAGACAACTGCGGGTTTTATCGGCACTTATATATGCCGGGCACTTATGCCTGGGACTTATGCCGATTTTCGATGGGACTTCCTCACAAGCATAACCGCTTATGTTATGTCATAACATAAGTTTCCCGGAACAACTTATGCCTTATGCCCAACCCTGGTATAGACCAAACCCATTACTTTATTCCGCAACCGGGTATCGCTGCGTGTTGTTACATACGGATGCATGTATATGTTAAGACCCATATGAAAACGTGACACAGGTGCACATGTGTCGCCACATGTGCACATGTGTCATCGGGGGACACATCTGCACATGTGTCATGTTGCTTTTGACACATGTGCACATGTGTTAGTTGCCTCGTGACACATCTGCACATGTGTCAAAATCAAACGACACATATGCACATGTGCTAGCACATGTACACACATGTCACTTTTCCGGCTGATCACGACACATGTGCACATGAGGCATGAACAGTATGGCTCATGTGCATATGTGTGGCCCGACACGTGACACATGTACACATGTGTCATTTTCGAGTGTGAGATAAGACACATATGAATATACGTCCATTTTCTTCCGCGGAATTCGAGCGTGGGGTTCTAATTTAGAATTATTGAAATAAAATATTCCGGAAGGCAAAAATTAATTATTTACGCATGCCGGCCACTCGTTTGATGCCCTTAAAATGTATACTAAGGCACTACAAAGCAACATCAGCCAGCAATGTACAAAAGGATGTCGTCAGCATTTAGACAATGGCAAAGTTAGTGTTGGCATGTGTCATATCATTACATTGCTGCGCACTACTTTAAGACACAGACATGGGTCAGAACTTGGCTAGTGGAAGCCCCCACGTTACATTTACTGTTGCCATTGTGACACCGGGAGTTGCATTTCCTGCGCGCTTTGCGGCATGCACATACATTGGTTCTGCACGACACCTCAACACACCCTGGCCAGCAAATAGGGATACAGAAGCCGAAACATTGCGCACTGATATCTGTTTCCAGTTGGCTTCTCTCGCCATTGTTCAAGCACACCCTGCAGCCCGTGTTGCGCTGGGACACTGTCACGCACACGATCAATATCCCCGTGGCCAAAAGTTGGCCTTATGACTCCAGCCTTGGCCGCTAAGCCTGAAAGGCCATGCTCATTCACCTGAAACACCAGTTCAAAGCCATGGTATGTCACACACCCAATAAATCAAAACCACAAGCACATAGTACGTAGGCAATGCCATACCAAAAATACATTTACATATACATAGGGATTGTTACCTCGATGACGATGCACACCAAGCATTGTGCATCTGGCTTGGAGCGGTCGGCGCTTGGAATTGGGATACGGACGACATCGCCAACCAATGGTGCTGGCCTATGACGTGCAGCCACTCTGGTCCGCATTGCTATGGCTCGCTTGGCCTGAACGTCAGCACACCTAGACCTGACGGCTTGGGGCTCTGGCGTGTCTGCGACGTCTGGGTCTAATTGGACAGACCGCTCCCGTGACTCAGAGCGCACCCAGCAGGACGTCAAACACAAACGCCCAAAGAATGCGAGGCTGAAGGCGCTCGCTACGCTGCCGTCTGCAACCATCTCCACGGGCACCTCCTCTTGTTTCTACACCCAGCACACCACGTTGGCGACGCCGCAGCACCTCCGCCAGCCGCATCCCGTACTTCGCGTCCACGTTCACGCCCTGCCCGGCACCGACACGGAGCGTCAGGCGATGCGACGTTGAAGAAGCACATGTTATGGCAAACATCACATTGTCGCGGCGCAAAAGCAGGAGCCAATGCTGTGCCATCAATGGTGCTGACGGATGGGTGGATACATTATTATTTTATTTTCATTATTTAACATTCTCATACATATGCTACGGGTGCAGACGCGGTATTGATAACACGGGGAATAGGAACCTGCCTTGCGTGCCACGTCAAATCTAGACGTAACAATAGCGGGACTATAGGGAGTGCTCTTATATAGCTTGCATAACTTGAGGTTTACAACAAAAATCTTATGGGTGAGTTGGCACCCGTGCTTCTAATATCAAATATCATATTTTATGTCAATATGTTTTGCATCAAGTACGACCGAAAAGCTAACAGCCGTGATGGCATGCCGTCAAGAGTGCGTGCGGCAGAGCGTTCACCGACGGACGGCGGCAAGCCCAGGGGGGGGGGGGGGGGGGGCAACCTGGCGGGTGCTGCCACCGGAGCAGGTGCACTCTGCGATCTCCTCCTGGCTTGCCACGCCGCCGGCCTCCACGTTACCGCCGGCCAGATGCAGCGCCCCCAATGATAGGCCGCCGCTGCTGCCGTCCCCTGTATACACGGCGGGGCAGACAAAGTACAACAGGGTGGAGTGGAGCTGCGGCATGGCGTCAAGGAGCGTGGGGTTCCACTCAACCTCCACCTCCACCTGCGCCCACGCCCCAAGCGCAGAGTTACGCAAGCCGCTGTCAGGTCAAGCAAAGCGATGAGACGCAGCAACATGCAGGAACCCCCCCCCGCCCAACACACACAAAAGCCCCAAGCACAGCTGCCTTGGCTCACTGGAAGGACAGTCACATACTCCCAGGCGGACGCACCACAGCCTTGTACGCTTCGCCACTGAGAGCCACAAGGTCGCTTAGCACGCCGCATCCGCTGCGGAAGCTCGGCGCCTGGCCCTGATTGGAACCGCACACCACGGCAAGGATGCGCGCCACCTCTGTCTTCGCGTTCGACCCCCACTCATTGGCGCATGCGGCCCCGAGCTTGGCGGGGGCCGCCGCTGCTTGCAACGTGTCTCGTCGCTCGTCTGCCTGCTGGTCCAGCTGCTGAGCATCGACAGCAGGGTCAGAGCAGACCAGAAGGGGAGACCTGTTGCCAGCTCACAGGAAGGGGGGGGGGGGGGGCAGGACATGCTCATTCTCCGCCTCAACCGCCGCCACCGCCAGCCATATTGCTTCCTCTTCGGGCGTTAGGCTCGCGCAAGGGCCCGAACCTGATGCGGACGGGGGCACTGGCCTCTTGACCAATACTTGACCAATACTTTACCCCCGCCACGAGTGAGAAGTTCGAATTTTCTCGCAGTAGCGGCTGCCTTCCTTTCCTGAAACCATAGCAACAGCGTCGAGGAGGGAAGTAAGACCATATCTAAAGCATACCATTTTTCAATTGTGTCAGGGATCATGAGAGATAGAGGAGGGACACGATGAGAGAGGGCGGCGGGGAGCAGGGGTGGAGATCGGGGGCATCATAGTCCAAGATCGCGCGAGGCAGGAACGCCATGGTCATATAATCTGATCGGTTGGTCGGTATAGGGAGGCAGAGGGACAGAGGGACTGCTGGGAGAACGACAGAGGGCCGGGGGGGGGGGGGGGGGGTCTAGCCCCCGCATCGCAAGGCGAGAGCGCCCATGGGCAACGTGGAGTAGGGGCGAGTGGCGGACGGCGGCCGCGGCGGCTCCTCGGCGGCGGCGGCGGCGGAGTGGCGTCGGCGGCTTACCTCCGATCCTACCTCAAGGGTGTCGTATATGCGCAAGCACTCCAGAGCTTGTGCGTACTCCGACTCGAATAATAGTGTCATGTTCTTCGCTTTGCTGGCCATATACTCCTGGAGCTTGGCGTTGAAAACCTGCCGATGCAGGTCGACCCTGTAGGCAGTGCCCTCTGGAGGCGGCACAGCGTTGGGAGCGGGTGCCTGCAGGCCGGCAGCGCCACGGTGCGCCGAGCGGCCCCCGTGCTGTGCAGCATTGGCGCCATCCGGAGCGATAGCCGCCGCGGCTGGCTGGCCGTCGAGCATGACGTCCCGCAGTCGAGACCGCCTCGCCGGTTGGGGCCGGCGCTGGAGGGGTGCAAGGGCAAGGCGGGCTCGGAGTAAGGGTACTGAGTGCGCGATCCAACCTGTGCACGCGCCATTTTGAACTGGCGGGCGAACCGCCGCCCGCGCGCCCGCCGCCCCCGTCAGGCAGCCACCCCTGCACAACTTCCGCCGGCGGTTTATCGCCCCTCCGCAGGGTCGCTACTTACCTCGTTTTTCGCGGATAAGATACGACGCTGTGCATAATTATGTGTAGAAAGCAGTGGACGCGTGTGACCCATATGCACATGTGTATCGATCAATACGGCGCATGTTTACAAGTGTCGTCATCAGCCGGAAATATGCCCCATGTGGACATGTGATAACACAAATGCACATGTGTCAACTCCGGCGTTGACACAGGTGTATATGTGTCATCTTACAACAAATGTGCACATGTGTCAAAAAACACAATGACACATGTGCAAATGTGTTGACACATGTGCACATGTGTCACGTTTTCATATGGGTCTTAACATATACACTGTTGTAGACGCTGCAAGGGTTTCACGACTGTTGCCATTCTTCACCGTCGGGGGAGAAAAAAACTGTAACGCAATGTATGAATCCTATTAAAAATCTTGTTGTAATCCTATTATATCAAGCGATATTTAGGCAGAAATCATTCGTCAACGAAACGCGAGCGCGGGATGAGCCAACTGTAGAAACCGCGGCACCCGCCGATAAAACCGGGCCTTTCTCCGACGGTCGAGCACCCGCGGGACGCGCAGCTGGCGCCAAGCAGTTATGATTTAAAACAAATGAAAGGAGCGCGCGGAACGCGCAATACGCCCTCGAACGCGCAATACGTCCGCTGCAGCCTCCTCCTCCAGCCACGCATCGTCATTGTATCCGTACCCAACAACTCGCGTCTGCTCATGCTTTAAGAGGATGGCCGGCCCGCCGGCAGTTAGCCCGAAGCCCCCACGGCCAGCAGACCGCCAAGGTCGGGGCGCAGCCTGGAGCCCCGCGCTGTCATCCCCAAGGATCTTATGGCCGCCGATGAGCCGAACAAATCCGCACGATCCCAGCCGGCCTCCCCCAGCGGCGAGGGCAGCAGGCCGCAAGCGCGACGCGCCCAGCCCGCCTTCGCGCGCTGGGTGTGCCTGCCCTGAGGCTGCCGCGCCCCACGCCCCCAAGGCCCCCGGAAGCGACGCACATGAGATGTGCGTCGAGGAAACAAGCCGGCCGGGCGCGGGAGGGAGGGTGGGTGGGTGGGTGTGTGTGTGTGTGGGGGGGGGGGGGGTTATGAGTTGTCGGGGCATGCTTGGGGCGATCGCCCGTCATGACGTCATATGGTGTCTTCTATTGGAGGAAATGCGCTCATGCAATGGAAGGGGGGTTCGGTCGCAGGACCGAGCTCCTATACAACGTTTCTTTGACGAGCATGCATTCATACGGAGGAAATGACATCGCCGACAAATGATAACTTGGAGGCGCGGCGACCGTTTTTCTACAGTCGGGTAATCCGGAAGAATCCGTGCGATTTCTACATTATAGGAGTTTCATTGACGAATCATGACTTCTGCCTACCTGTGTCCATATGAGATCCTAGTGGCTCAACCCTAACCCGAAAGTCATCTCCTATGCGAGAGGTCCCTGGGTCGATTCCTTGTCGATGTATTTCGGCAATATCGTCCCGGCCTGTCTTGGGTTTACCCAGTTTATGCATTAGCCCTCCGGGGTTCGAATGAGGCAATGGGACAAGGGCTATGCCAGACTTGCGACTGCAGTTGGCGCAAGAGGTCAAGTGCTGGGGCGGCTTCGGCCGATGTCCCGGGGCGAACTTTACATTTACTTTTACTTTACTTTCATCCGGGAAAAACTGCAATGCAATGTATAAATCGTATTTAATCCTGTTTTAAATATCCCATTCTTTTATATTTCCTATTACAATCACATTATCTATATATCCCTTTTCAACACTAGATTGTAACTCCTAATACTGTAAGCCTATTTAGATATATGTGCGATATGAACTGTGTCACGAAATGCGAGTTGCCCAGCCGCCCCCCATCCGAAACAATGCCAGTCGTCGTAGGAATGTGCTGTGACGAGGACGAACGAGATCACGGCGGCAGGTACAGGTAGTCAGATACCGCAGATCGATAGAGGAATAATCAAACTACCGACAGGCAGAGCTCGTCCCTTGCGGAGATCCACTACTCAAGCTGGCTTCCCGCACTTCATCGCTGCAGCTACTGTCGCCATCATGAGCAGCTCGGCGCGCCTGTGCGGCGCCCTCCGCCTGCGCCTGGGGTCGGCGGCGACAAAGTCCAGCGCGTCGGCGGTCGGCGGTATATATGCCCTGGCGCGGATGCAATATTTTACCCCCCCCCCCCCCCCCCCCCCCCCCCCGTCTTCCACTATTCCTTCTCTTGGCCTGGCAACCCAGCGCCGCTCTGTCGCATGTATCTGCACCGGGTAGCCCTGACCGTTTTGGCTGCTAATGCAGGGCTCCGTCATGCCTCCACGCGCACCGAGAGCGACACTTTCGGCCCGCTCGAGGTGCCCGCCGACAGGTCCGCCACCAGCCACCCTAACCCCTAACTAGGCACGCGGCGTCGTCTATATTCTGCTGGTCGCCGACAGTGCGTGATGACAGGACTCCGTCTCCTCTATGCGCTTGATTACACAGGTACTGGGGCGCTCAGACTCAGCGGTCGACAATGAACTTCAAGATCGGCGGGAAGCGGGAGGTGATGCCGGAGCCCGTCGTGCGCGCCTTCGGCGTGCTCAAGCGCGCAGTGGCCAAGGTGAGGAAGGGTACAGGGGGGAGCAGCAGGGAGCTCGAAGCGCGGTCAGAACATCTAGGCGGCAGGTCGGGAGGATGCTAGAGACCAGGGGGGAAACTAGTGAGTTGTGCAATATATGGGATCCGGAGGGAGGTTTGGCTGTCGACTGTCTCTGGCGATGTGCGTGGTTGTGCCGAATGTTTGACTAAAATTAAAAACATCCAACTGATATATATACGTATATATACATATGTATGTATGTATATGTAACTGATACAGTAATAATGCATGTTGGGGGGGGCGGGGGGGGGGGGGGGTTACTAAATGTGGCATATGCAACCAATGTGTCGCAGGTTAACATGAGCAAGGGCATGGACACCAAGATCGGCGGCGCCATTGTGCAAGCCGCGACGGAGGTGGCGGACGGCGCGCTGACGGACCACTTCCCGCTGGTGGTGTGGCAGACGGGCAGCGGCACGCAGAGCAACATGAACGCCAACGAGGTGATCGCCAACCGCGCGATCGAGATCCTGGGCGGCGAGCTGGGGTCCAAGATGGTACACCCCAACGACCACGTCAACAAGGGCCAGAGCTCCAACGACACCTTCCCTACGGTGCCGAGCCCGCGCCTCTCCCGCACACCAGCACCTCTCAACCACACCAGCACGTCTCAACCCCACCCCTACATGGGCCATGTCCGCTCAGCTCTGCGCTGCTCGGCACAACGCAGGTCATGCACATCGCCGCCGCCACCGAGATCAACGAGGGCCTCATCCCCAAGCTCAAGAAGCTGCAGGTGCGGGCAGACCCCCGGCACACACACACGCGACCTAAGCGTCACCCAATCGCTCACCCTATGGATGTTGCCACCCCCATTGGCTGCGGGTGCCAGGCCGCGCTGGACGCCAAGTCCAAGGAGTTTGACTCCATCATCAAGATTGGGCGCACGCACACCCAGGACGCGACGCCCCTGACCCTGGGCCAGGAATTTGGCGGCTACGCGCAGCAGGTGCGGTGTTGATGGCATGCTGACCGCCATTGCTCAGCTGGGATGAGTTGTCGCTTTCTGTGGACATCAAGGGGGGGCGGCGCTTACTGTGGAAGGTCCCTGCCCGGGCTGGCACTCAGGGCACCCCAATGAGGGCCACATGATGCATGACAGAGGCGGCATGTTCAGTAGTATGTCGGGGCCATGGTGCCCCGCCTGCCTCATCCACAGGTGGCGTACGGCGTCAGCCGCGTGGAGAGCGCGCTCCCGAGCCTGCTCCGCCTGGCGCAGGGCGGCACAGCAGTCGGCACGGGCCTCAACACCTTCCCCGGCTTCGCGGAGGCCGTGGCGGCCGAGGTGGCCAGCGCCACGGGGATGCCCTTTGTGACGGCGCCCAACAAGTTCGAGGCGCTTGCGGCCCACGACTCGCTGGTGGAGGCGAGCGGCCAGATCAACACCGTGGCGGTGTCGCTCATGAAGATCGCCAATGACATCCGGTATGTTCCGTGTTCCATGCCAAGCCATATCAATATATAAATGTACGTAAATGTACAATATATGTAATGTACATAAATGTATACCATATAAAAATATTTACAAATATTGACACATATATATGTAAATGTATATATTTGTGTATGTATACATACATATGTATGTATGTATATATATAGATAGATAGATTTGCATTTGTATAGGAAGACCGGCATGTGACGGGGCCATCTCGGGCTGGTGACGCAGGTTCCTGGGCAGTGGCCCGCGCTGCGGCCTGGGCGAGCTGAGCCTGCCTGAGAACGAGCCGGGCAGCAGCATCATGCCCGGCAAGGTCAACCCCACGCAGTGCGAGGCGATGACCATGGTCTGCTGCCAGGTGATGGGCAACCACGCCGGCATCAGCGTCGCCGGCTCCAACGGCCATTTCGAGCTCAACGTTTTTAAGCCGATGATGGTCAACTCGCTGCTGCAGTCCGCGCGCCTGCTGGGCGACGCCGCCGAGTCGTTCACCGACAACTGCGTGGCAGGCATTATCGCCAACGAGGCGCGCATCGGGCAGCTGCTTAACGAGTCCCTCATGCTGGTGACGGCGCTCAACAACAAGATCGGCTACGACAAAGCGGCTGCGGCCGCGAAGAAGGCGCACAAGGAGGGCACCACGCTCAAGGAGGCCGCGGTCAGCCTGGGCGTCGTCACGCCCGCCGAGTTTGACGAGTACGTGCGCCCGGAGCTCATGATCTCCCCGCGCTAAGCGGCATATCTATCCGCGGCCATGCCCGTTTTAAATGCCGCACTGTATCTGGAACACACCAGCCCCAAGCCATTAGACTGGGGAGCATGGGCAACTGCTAGCAACGGTCTTTCATACCATTTGCACCCTGGCTTGAATGAACCCAGGGGATGCATGTGTACTTATTAGCCATGCTATGGTAGATGACGCGATGATTGCGGCCGTCATGCGCGAGGCCGAGAAACCGGTTGCAGGAGGCCAAAAGCGCGTCGGTCGACCTGTTGCTGCTGCGAGTCCTTGTTTTTTAATGTCGGCATGGTGTAGTCGCTAGTGGTCGGACCGGGGGCCCAATATCACGCGCCCACACCGGGACCAAGTCGGAACTGGTAGTGTAGCAGCAGAAGTTGAGGCCTCGAGGGGGGCCGGGAACTACGCAACAGGCGGTGATGGTGGATGAAGAAGCCAGCCATACCGGGAAAGCCCCAGCAAAGCCAATAATAAGGAGTTCGAGTGGCTCAAGCGACGCACAGCCGATAAACAACGACGTGTCGCGGGGGCGCAAGGATCACTCGTCATATGGGGATTACCTCGTGTTATGATGATTTATGTGTACAGTACCGCAATACAACCGTCCCGCTGACTAATAATATTTTAAATGTCTAACGGTCAGTGTTTCCAGAACTGCATATAAGTACTAGGTTCTGCCATGCGATGCTGGCGGGCTCCATAACTACCTGGTACCTGATGATAGTAGCGACTGCATATTATATATTTAATACATGAGCTACTAGCAGCAGAAGGCTGCATATCAACGCCAACTGTATATCAAGCCCTGGTGATCTCTCGATGCACGCGATGGTGACGACCTTGATATTCCTGCGTCCTTGGTGCCGAGTCCGGTACAGTTAGTCGCCACCGCCGTCACGTGCTTAGTTTTGCAGGCGTGTTGTCGACCGAGTTTACCCGGCCGGAGGCCGGAGCCCAGCACCTAAAGTTTGTGGCAAGAGGCATTTTTTGCACGCGGCGTCCAACACTTCCTGTCGGCCTGCTACCTGCGCACACCGTAGTACGAAGGCGGGGAGTCGTCGAGCGCAGCTGCATAACTACCTCTACGCGGGAGGGCGCAAGTGCGGGATACAGTAGCCCACCTTACCGCCGCCGCCGCCGCCGAGATGGCTGTGGAGGACCGCGAGTCCAGTGTGCTGGATGCCGCGCGATGTGCGGCGTGCGTCGCGGTGCTGATCTACCACGTGACGATGGCAGCGCTCATCCCCGTCACCATCGGGCGGTCGGAGGCGTACGCGGCGTTTCGTGGCAGCGTCGCCCTCAAGGTTGGCACTCCGCGCCCTTACCCGGTGCAGGGAGGTTCAGGGCTCGGGACAGGGTGCGCCACCCTGCTTGGGCAAGTATCTTCTTTCTATCTGTGTGAATATTTTATATCCTGCCTGGGTTGCTGCTGACTTGAACAAGATATATCCTTCTATCTTGCAGGCCGAGCACGCTCCACATGCATTGAACTGTCACACTACCCAGTTGCGCTGCCCGGTATCTACCCAGTTGGGTTAGCAATAAATGCGGTATCTTTCTCAGGGCAGCCTCACAGGTACATTATTACTACAGCTGTATATGTATATGTGTTATGTACATATAAATGATAGTACACAGCCAGTGATCTTTGGGCATCCGCTTTATCTGCTTTGATTTCTGACATATAAACTCACTGCCGCAGGCTGGCAATGCAGGCTCCGCGGGTGTGGACATGTTCTTCGTGCTGTGCGCCCTGCTAGCCACCCGCAGCCTGATGCGCCGCCTCGAAGCCGCAAAGGGCCCCTGGGAGCAGCTCAAAGTTGTGGTGCGGTACTGGAAAGAGCGCGCCTGGCGGCTCCTGCCGCTGTCGTGGGCGTGCCTGGCCCTCTCCACGCTGGTGACTTACATCTACCTGGACTGCGAAACAAGCGTGGCTGTCGTCCATGACGGCCTTCCCGAGGGGGGGATACTAATGTCCAGCTGCCGCTCGGAGCTGCCCTCTACAGCGCCGGTGGATTCTGAGCAGTGGGCCGCACTGTCCATGTCCTGGTTCAACAACTTTCACGGCGTCCACTCGCTGCTCCCCAACCTCCTGGCCTACAGCAACAACCTCGGCCTGGAGTCCTTCATGACCTTCACCTGGAGTCTATCGCTGCAGCTCCAGTTCTTCGCGCTCCTGCCGGTCATCCTCGCTTCCCTGCTGCCGCGCGTTCCCGGCTTCCGCAGGCGCGTGGCGGCGGCCGCCGCCGCCTCGATGCTGTACTGCATGATGCACCGCTCCGAGCTGGTGGAACAAGGCATCGCCTTCCCGTTCCCCATGTTCGGCACCTCCCACGGCGCGGCAACGGACCCGTCCGAGGAGGCGGCCTACTGGACCATGTACTTCTCCTCAGCGTCGCGAGCCGGGGAGTTTGGCGCGGGCGCCCTCCTGGCCGTCTCTCACGACATCTACACGCGCCAAGCACGCCCACATGCCAGCCAGCAGTGGATGCTCGCTACCTGGCTCGGAGTCGCGGCCTTGGCGGTCGTATTGCCTGCCATGTTGATCTCGCCCATCAGCGAGAACCCAACAACCGACAAGTACAGCCAGTGGTTCCAGCAGCTCTGCTTCAACGTCTTCTTCACATGCCCCGTCTCTGCGTTTGCGTGGGGTCTGCTTGTGCTCCTGGCCATCGAGCAGGCCGGGCTGGTCGGGTGGGCGCTGGCCTGGGCGGCGCAGCGCCTGTCATGGGCCACCAAGCCGATCGCCCGGCTGTCCTACGCGATCTTCCACGTGCAGGCGTGGACGATCCTGGCGACCTGGCGCTTTGCCATGCCAGCGATGGGCCTGAAGCAGGACGACGTGCTCAGCGGCGGCCTCGGCGCGGGGCTCTACCTCTCTGTCGTGCTGAGCACGACGTATGTCGCGGCGGTTAGTATGCATAAAGCGCTGGTATGTCCGTTTTATGTACCCGCTTGGAGCAAGGCCAGCGTTCATGGCCGTGTGAAGCACAAGGCTTCATGAATACCCATTGCAAACACTTCATCCAACAGTAGTATGCTGTACAGTAAGGACACAATTTCTTTCCAGCGGCTTGCACTGTTTCAATGGATTGAGCAAATCACGTTGCACGTTGTGATTGGCTCTTTATGATGTGCGCGTGTGCCTGAAACTGCGAGACACCTTCAGGACATGCAGAGGATGATATATCGCTATTGTGGTTACTGCTGTGTGATGGGATATGTGTGATGAAGCCAGATGCAGATGTCCGATGATCCTGCGCTCCGAAACCATGCTGCAACACCCATCTGCTGCAACCCCCAACAGACAACCATACGGTCACCGCCGCGCTTTGTGTTCGCCATACAGTATTGTTTCTGAGCCCCCCCCCCCCCCCCCCCCCTGCGCGCGCGCAGAGACAGAATAACGGCACTATTCTTGAGCTGTTTCAGGATACACCACCTGGGACGCACGAATATAACGATTCCATGCTGCAGAACAATTGGGGGGGGGGGGGGGGGTGCCTGCGAGAATACTGCAATGGCATGGTACGCGCACCTCCTTTCTGGGACCGGTGTGTGTATGTGGGGGGGGTGGTATAGCAGCGGCATGACCACCGTTAAAATCTATATTACAGGAGCGTAGTGGTGGTGATGATGGTGGTGGTGGTGAGGGGGGGCGGAGTGGGACGGCGCCTCAGATGAGCTCAATCTTGCCGGCCTCCAGCAGGTGGCGCACTGGCCGGTAGCGCACCACAAACAGGTCGTCCTTGGCAAACTCCGCGCTCTCCTCGCCCTCGTTGTCCAACTCCACCAGCCCCACGTCCTCCAGCACGCGGCAGAAGCAGTGGCTGTCCAGGTCCGGCTGCGGCACCATGTCCTTCCCGCTGCTGGCGGAGGACTGGAACACCAGCGAGTCGAAGCTCTCCGGCAGGTGGTTCAGCACCGTCTCCTTCAGGTGCGACCCCAGTGCGACCAGGTACCCCTCAGCAAACTCCCTGCGGCGGCGGGCCGGACAGCGCGCTGCTCAGCCGGGCATTCGCATGCATGCTTTCGTGCAGGAGCGGGCGAGAAGAGCGACGCGGGTCAGAGAAGCGCTGTGATGAGTGCACGTGGCAGTGGCCTGGCAGGTGTACGCAGGTGCTTCGTCACGGGTCGGGGGCAGTGACCATCGCATGAACATGGTCGGTAGGAAACAGAGTATCGCCGCTGTTGATAAATGAGGAAAACAGATGATAGAATTGAAAGAAAATAAATACAACAAAGAGCGGAAAAGGGAGCCGTCTTGAGAGGGGGGGGGGGGGGGGGGGGGGGGGGGCGGGGACTCACCGCTCCTTGTCGGACAGCTTTTCTAGCGTGGCGTCATCGTCCAGAATGCTCATCACGTACTTCTCGATCTTCATGACGCGCACGCGGTGGTAGCTGCGCAGCATGTAGCGCACCCGGCTCTCCTCGTACTGGTACAGTGTGCGCGCGAGGTCGGCAGCGGGGTCGGCGTCCAGCGAGGCGATCTTGCTCGCCAGGCTGGCCAGGTGAGCCGTCACGCGCTCCACCAGAGCCTCCTTGAAGGCCAGAATCTCCGGGGAGGCCTTCTCGCACATCAGCGCCTCCTTCAGCAGCAGCGAGTCGGATGCCATCGCGCTGCGCTGCCCGGCTTGGGCCCACCCCGCCGCTGCCGCCGCTGACTATTGAACGAGTTTGTTCGTGTTTTTGGCCCAAAGGACGAAGCTCCGCTCAGGCCCGCCGCTGCATTCACGTTGTCCAGGCCCAGGGCAGGAAGCAGGGACCGGAGCTTCGGGGCTCGGAGAAAGTGCAAGATGTCAGGCACTGGCTACCTGGTTGAGCACGGACGACTGCTGCCATTTGGGAGGTCGATACGTCGGAACTACTCCGCGGCCCCGTGCACACCGCCGACCCTGGGTCGTCGTTCGACACCTGACGATCGAGCTTGCTGAATTTGAAATTGTGCGCTGGCGCCTGGCGATATATTCGCGCGGCGGGGGTGATGCGTTTCCGAATATTCTGTCATGGTAACGTAGTATCATCGTATTTACATCGTATAATATGCGTTTCTATGAGTACTCAGAGCGGCGCGCAGGGCATCATCATCGCGCTAACTTTATATTTCCAGTCTGGTCAACGAATAACAACGGAAAATGTACGCATACCATATGGATCATTCACGTCGTCATCACATATAAACGCCTGATGCCGCACCTTCTGCCCGGGTAGCATAGCGACTCACAGGCTGCCACGGTGGGACGCCGGAGGGCAGACGAGCGCGGCGCAAGGCGCGCCCGCGCCTACGTACCTTCGGCGGCATAGCAGCAGCATCGCATCTACCACCAACCCGACATCACGCGCTCCCCCAACCGCAACAGATTCGCGTTGCTCGTTGCAAGCGACAGCCCGGAATACGGACGCGATGGCGCCGCAGCCGCAGCTGCAGCAGCACTCCCCGTCAACTCGACTGTTATTACGGATTTGTCGACGTTTAGCACAAACTCGGCAGTGGCCGCACGTGCGTGCACGCTGGCGTGCGCCCTCGGTACGGAGCTCTGCTGTCCCCCGCGAGGCTGCTGGCGCGAAGCCCGGCGAGGCGGCGACGGACACCTTCGATTGCAGGAGCGGTGCATCCTTTGCGGCAACGGCCCGACGCGCATCGGTGGCCTTATTGGGCGTTGCAGCGTCGTTGTCGGTGAACGGCGCTTGCTGCCTGGCACTCGAGTACCCGTACCCCTTCCCGCCGGACGCAGAGGACGCCGTACCCCTTGCTTCCTCGCGCGTCTTCAAAACCCGCGGGAATGCCCAGCTGCCCTCCGCCCGCGCCCCCCCAGCCCGCGAGATCCCTCGCTTGCTGAACGCGGACGGCACGGAGGAGTCCTTGGAGTATCTCACCACCGAGCCCGCCCAGAGCTCGGCGGACAGCGCGCCCCCGCCTCGCCCGTTCGACGCTGCGAGGTGGCGCCGCGCGGCCTTCCAGTGGGCGGTGATTCTGGCGGTGGTGTACAAGGTGCAGACGGACCGGGGGCGCGGGAACGCCGTGACGCGGAAGCTAGGGCTGCAGGGCGCAGCGGGCAAGGCGCTCGTCGGGAAGCGCTACCGGTTGACTCTGGACATCGGCCGCGAGCCCGGGACGTGGATGCCGCCGGACTGGGGCGCGAGCGGGCGGCGCATTCTGGCCCCACTTGCCATCGAATTCAAGGCCGGCGGTCTGCTAGAGGTCATTGGCGTCGGCGCGTTCGTGCCGATGAGGCTGGAAGGGGGTTCCTGGAGCCTGGACGGCGACACGCTGCGGTTCAATGTGTCAGTCAGCGGGATGTCCAAAGGGGACATCAGTTTGCCGGAGGGGAAGCTGTACTTCAAGACCCTGGCGTGGGGCAGCAGCATCAGCTCCAGCAAGGGAAAGCTGCTGCTGCTCGCCAGGAGGTTTGTGATCAGGAGGGAATGGCGATCTGCTGGAGTGTTTTCGGCGGAACCGATTGGGGAAGCTGGAGACATTGAGGGCGGCGGCTTGAATACGCCCACGCAGTTGACGCTGCCACCCATGAGGGTGCGCGAGCGGCGCACGGGGTGATGCCAATGTGTCACGCGCTGCCAACGTCGATTTACAATGTGCTGATGTAAGCGGATACAGGCTGCAATGATAATGATGATGGTGCCGATGGTGGTGGTGGCGGCGGTCAAGTCATTCGCCCCAGCTTTCATCCGCTGAAAAGAGACAATCCACAATCCGCATCCTCATAGCCTGATGTGCCATGCCGACAAATGAGAACATGTCATGACCAAGTCAGTATTCAATACCATCCAATCATTGGCAACGCCACTATGTCAACGCATGTATTTCAGCCTGGCATGCGGTTTATCACATAATACTTAAGCCCAAATTGTAGGTGAGATTGTGATACTGCATATCTGTCTAGCTTTCCAAATTGACGCCCAAGAGGATGCCATGACGACTGACAATCGACTACATCGCTTTGCATATACAGTCAAACTGATATCTCGATCTACACGTGGAGGCCGCGCGGGGCACCGCTAGTAAAATGACCCCTAAATAAAGAGTTTTATGATGTCACACCTGCTGCTAAGGGTATATGATGGAAATCCGGGATGAACTACCTGGAAATCACTGGGTACAGCATTGCTTACACAAACGTCAGATGCCGCTCATGCAGCACTCAATCAAATGAGCGCATTATGTAGCGAGGCTTACCGCCCATTGCTGGGCCATAAGCTACTGCATGGTGCGAGTCCCTGGAACTTTACTGCCATGCGTCACTGACTCGCTGCTGTGTTACTGCGTTACTGCGAATACGAGTCGCGTCGCTACCCGTACGGGTACGGGGTACTCGTAACAATTAGCAGTCTGTACCGGCTTCGCAGAAGTACCGGGTACTCGTATGCGCCAAAAACACGACGTTAAACAGATCAATATCAGGAAACGACCAGTGGCTACGCTTTTCCTGATATCGCGCCTTCTGCTGCTAGCTCATGTAGCGACTATAATTATATATCTGTTACTAGTCGCTACGATCAGGATGACGACCAGGAAACGACTACGAGGCTGCGTTGCTGCTACATATTTCATCGGCATGCAATCCCTAATAAATCCTCGGATATCGTCGCTATGTATTTATGATTCACGTGATGGGTCCTCTACAGCGTCCAGGCAGGTAAGGTACGGCTGGTGTGAACTACACAAGGCCCAAAACAAGCAAACTACACAAACCCTAAAAGGACTCGCAACTACTGGTTTGAATTACAAGAAGGGCAGTAACAAATATACTGCTAGAAGTAGTACTAAAAAATCAACACAGGAAGCCGCCTAAAAGCGGCCCGCATCCCGCATGAGGCGGGATGGATGCATGAGTGATGCGCGCACGGTTCAGAGTCCGGGCCACGCGTGCACGTGTGTGGGAGGGAGATCCTCGGACGTGATGTGCAGCTTCGGCAATGGGATGGCAGGCGAATCTGCGCCGTCGGATGAGGCAGCGAGCACGCTCTCAAGCCTCCACCATGCTCAGGACCCCGAGGAAATCTCTTGCGAGTAAGGCCTCCTAGTGAGCCCCGGTGGTGCACCGAGTGCCTCGCGATGAGAGGGCACCCCAATCCGCAGCCAAGCATGCGACACTGGGCACTGTGCGGCGCACCCCCTTGCTCACCTCACCCACTGTGCCGAAGACCATGCCCGTGTACTCCGACGTATCCGGGATGTGTCGAAGAGGGCCCTTCTGTCCGGGCTCCGTGTTGTGCCACGCCGCATCTCCCGCTGCCAATCCCCGTTGTATGTCGCGCAACAGGGAGCGCTCAACCCGATCCACAGCCGTGGCCCGGGGCACTGCAGTGTACTTGACCCTGTACCGCATAATCTTAAACTCCAGCAATGTGGGTTTCAAGCTTCGGGGATCATAGCCCCCGGTCACGACGTTGAACGCCGGGAGGGAGAGCTCTGCGTCTGGCACTAGGTCCTTGAGTTCATCCCTGGGTACGGTGTTGCCGAGAGGCACTGCCTGCTGGAAGGAGTCATCTACCTCCCGGTGTACAGCGATACCCAGGTCGTGACCACATACAGTGATCGCGGAAGGCGTCTGCGATAGCGTCGCGTTGTACACGCCAGTGGGCGTCTCCAGGTGCCGGGAGGTTCAAGACCGCGTCGCCGTCTAGGTCAACATTGACGGAGTTGTGCTATGTCCAGGGCAGAATGATCTGGCTCCCGAGTCCCGACCACCGGGGCCAAGCACGGGCTAGGCAGAAAGAAGTACCCGGCCACGACCTTCCGCAATTCATGCGGAGTCATGACCGTCCGCGCGGTGGGGATGGACACTATCTACATGCCCGACGCCGCATCGAGCTGGTTTAACAATATCCAATCCCCACATGTGACAGGGAGAGCGCACACGCACCTCATTTTGAAGCCGAGTCATAGTTGTTGGCCTGGTCTAGAAATGCCGTCAGCTCCTTTTGCGAGCTCGACGCAGCCTCCGCTTCCCGCTCCATCACGCGCGCATCTGCGTTGCTGAGGTGGCCAGCAATAGCCGCTTGGAGGCGGCCCCACGCCTTGCGCATGACCGCCGCGGCGTAGCTGCCCGACCCACGCACATCGTTGAGGAAGGGATCATACCGGCGGGCGGAAGAAGTTGCGTTGAAGCTGCCTCGGCCAAGTACGGACTCAATCAAGCTGTGGGTCAAAGAAACCAGGGGTGGGGGTGTTGGTGCCGGAGTTCCTAGTTAGGAACCTTGGGAGGATGTCATTCATGCAGCCGATAAAGGCGGCGTCACGAACGAACGCAACTACCGGTACGGGTCGGTAGCGCCCGTGTAAAATGCTGTAGCAACCGCCCGTACCACAGTAGGAGTGCCCGGGATAGCGAACGACAACCTGTCGCACCAGTAACAAATCCACCGATGAAATAAGCAGTACTATAAAAAATCAACATTTCAAAGTTGAGTCTGGTTTTGCCAAAAAGGTCGCGCAGGCTGTTTTACACGGTCAAGAGCCAAAATTGGCAGGAAGGTAAAGTGAAAAGCGTGGAGGGAAAACGGAGTCAGGGGGGGCGCTGCGTGGAACGCAGCGAAAACTGGAAGATGGCAGGCTCAGCTGTTCTGGCTGCTTTTATGTCTACTCGTGCTGCACCCAACAAGGGCGCAACAACAGTTACTAGTTCCCGTACCACTGAGCAGCACTTGTAGCTAAAAAGCGGTTAGGTCAAGGGTGGAAACCCCATAAACTAGTTTAGATCATTTCAAAGTTGAGTCTGGTTTTGCCAGTCTTGAGCGAACGTAGAGAGCGGTGGATTGACGGAGAAGGGGTAGCGCCAAGTCATGAAGGAGGCACTGGGAAGGCCACCGCTGCGGAGTCCTGTTGGACTTGGAAGTGGCGGAGGGGGGCGATGTGTCCAAAGAAGAACCACGCGCCAGGAGAAGGAAGAACGTTGGGGTCGATGTAGTCCAGAACGACATCAGAGTTAGTGGCCCAACCGCCTTGGTAGCGGATGTGGGACAGTGGCGCTCCGATGGCGTTTGCTGCAGAGGCTGCGCCCTTGCGTAGACTGTGTGAAGTCCAGGAAGTGCCAGCAGGGGGGGCAGCGTTGACTAGGTTGACTGCTGTAGACAACCAGTCTGACATCGTAGCCGCAGTCCAAGGTTTGGACTGCTCAGCCACATTGACAGCCCAGAAGTTGGAGGCAGCCAAGCCAACAGTAACCAGGGGGGCAGACTGGACGTTGTCGATGAAGTAGTGCAAGAGACGTGCCACTCGAGGGTGCTCGGACACTGGAAGGAGAAGTACGCGCAGGTCGCCGGGTCCCCGCCGGCCAGCGCGACCCTTCTCGCGGTAGATCTGCAAGGTGATGTTGTAGGTGTCGACATGCACATCTTGCACTCGACAGGAGACGCCAGTAAGGCCCCTGGCAAAGAACAGGAAGTTGACAACCGAGGCCAAGAGGGCTCGGTAGTCGAGGTGGGACTCTGGGTAAGGAGCAGACACAATTAGCTCGGCCTTTGAGACGAAGCGGTAAGCTACATCTGCAGGCAGAGGGACACGCAAAGGGGCAGCGTCCAGTCGGCGCTGACGCAACATTAACCCACGTCTTGCTGAAGTGAGGTGTAGGCTGTCCTTGGCGATCGGGACGAGGTTGTGCAGCTCAAAGAAGGTGTTGATGGCAGACAGGTAGGGCTGCAGCGATTTAGCTGCGATGTGCCCTCGCTCCCCGATCCAGGCAACGTACCGAACAACAGTAGCAGTAGTCGCTTCCAGCGGGCTGATGTTCTCGGAGTCGTGGCAGAACTCAGCGAACTGAGACAACCTGCCGGCGTAGCTCTTGAGGGTCTGAGCGCTGAGGGAGCTGGAGAGCAGGTCGAGCGTCCGCTGGCCTAGCTCGTCTGAGCCGAACGCGTCCTGCAGTCGAGATCGCAGTGACGCAGCCCATGGAGCGATAGCTGCGGGCTCGTCAATTACGTAAGTGCGTCGTTTTACTGACAGAGTTCCACCGGCACGGCTACTGTTCGCAAAGTACTCGGCAGCAACGGTTAGGTTCCCGGCGGTTGGCCGGTAGTTGCTGGACGGGTTTGCAGTAGCTCCAGTACGGGTTTGCGGGGCTAGGTTTAGGTAAGAGGGCCGCCCCGCGCGCCCTTCGCGCTCATAGCGCCTGTCACGTGCGTAACGTACACGCGCGAAACTTGGTCGTTGGAACCGGTTGTAACACGTAGTGTAACAACCGACGAACGCAGAGATGGGGTTGTAAGAAAGGCGGATGGTTGAGCCGCCATGTGCAGGCGTGCGGATGGTTGAGCCGCACTCGGCTGTAGCTGTAAGAAGCGCCGTACCGAGGAAGGTCTAAATGAAATTTGTAAGGTGGGGGGGCCAGGTCCTGACACAGGGCGCTCATCCCGCCGTTGAGCTGCAAGGGTGCGTCTTGCGGCGGTCACCGAAAGGTGGCCTCGCAAGGCTCCTGCAGCTCCGACGAGCGGCGCCCCACACCGTCACTCGTGCTCACCTTCGCGGCCACGTCCACGTCCGCCACCACGTCCTCGCCCACGCCCGCGACCTGCAGCTGCAGCCGCTACTCGAGAAGTAGCGGTCGCCTTGGCGATGCTGGCAACGGTCGCCGCGAAGACACGACGCTCGTAGTCCCTCATGAGGTCCCCAAAAATTGCAGAACCCAAATGCTCCGAAGCAGGCTGAAAATGCTGAGCTCGCAGCACGTCCAGAACACCTTGGTCACCGTGCACCCGCTTGATCTCATTCAGTTTCCGCAGGAAGGCTAGACGAAAACGAAACGCCTTGTCGATGGCCTCGGCGTGATTCCGAGCTCTCGCGAGGTAGGGGGTGAAGTCCTGGTTAGTGGCGGGGACGTAAGGTAGCAGCTCGTCGAGCGCCACGAAAAGGGCGGCCATGTGGGCCCCGAAACACGACATCCACAAGTACTCCTCCTGGGCCGGCAGACGCCGGTCATCCTGCTTGAGGTACTCGTTCGTTAGGTCGGTGCTCAAAGGGAAAAGTCCAGGCACTCGGCTGACCGGTCGAACGGCCTCGTAACCAGACTCTGCTCTCTGCAGTAGCTCTGGCACCGCGAGGTAATCATCCTCGGCACTCACGGATTTTGCTCCGACACGGCCGCTCTGGGCTAGCTCTAGCAAGTCGGGGCGCTCTGCGGCTCCCCCGCTGCCTGTCGGCTGTCCCGCGAAGCGCTGCCCTGAGCCGGAGCCATGTGCCCCTTCTCCATCAACAACGCGATCACGAGCCGTCAATTGTGCCACAGCTGTAGCCAGCTCTCGCAGTAATGAAGACTGGGCTCTCATATCTGCGTTCAGCGACTGCAACGTCGGCTCAGCGACGGGTTCTTCTCCATCTGACATGGTAACGCACGGACGTACGGACGAGAATTTCACACTCGGGTGGCGAGCCGGGTGTGGTCTTGAACAACCTGGGGTGACCTTGCTCGCAACGGGTTACGAGACAGTTTTTACATCGCTGCGTGGAACGCAGCGAAAACTGGAAGATGGCAGGCTCAGCTGTTCTGGCTGCTTTTATGTCTACTCGTGCTGCACCCAACAAGGGCGCAACAACAGTTACTAGTTCCCGTACCACTGAGCAGCACTTGTAGCTAAAAAGCGGTTAGGTCAAGGGTGGAAACCCCATAAACTAGTTTAGGTCAGATCAAGCCGCGTAAAAGCGGCCGTCGTACTGAACGGCGGCACCAGTACGACGTGTACGGTACTGTAGTAGGATTAGCGCTGGTTCCTATTCGCTACCGTACCGCCCCCCAGCGCGTAATAATCCTCGCCACGGACAGATAAAAAAAGCGTCAATAAGCACCGTCATCACCCTGGCCGGTACGGTACCGGTAGGACCGACGCCAAAGACTGACACCAACCGACATTTCGATCTTCAGCGCGGAATACCGGCACACCAAGTAGGACACCCCGCCTCGAAGCTGCGAACCGCAGCGGTATGCTGCTTGTGGCCGGACTCTGTAGACTCTGTGGCCGGACTCTGTGGACGTATATGTATGTAGCTTCACCTCTGGCGATTCTGACAGGTGCGCTGGCGGGTCCTGAACGGGGCGGTCCTGAGTGGCTGAGCAAGACGCGCGACGTCGCGCCCCCCCGCCCGCCCCCCCCCCCCCCCCCCCCCCGCCCCCCCCCGCTCCCCCCCCCCCTCCCCCGCCCCCCTCCCGGGCCGGCCAGTGAGTCGCCTGGCACTACTGACCATCACCCACCTGCCGCACCTTACCGCAAACAGTGGGCTCACCACCGCCGCCGGATCACCTGCAATACCAACGCATGCTGCTCTGGAAAACCGGTCCTCAGCTATCACGTTGCGCGTGATAGAGGTGCCTTGCAGCCGTTATTGTACGGAGTGTTTGTCTGTTCGGGGCTGCGATCTTGCACTGTACGACTCGTAGTCGGCTCGCCGTTGAGGTTCGAGATTATCGCGCAGGACATTTTAATTTAGAAAGAGTATCGCCGGTACTGGCACGAGGCGGGTGGGGAAACGTGGTGCCGCAGCTGGGTGCCGGCAGGCAGGCTGTGTTCGGTCGAGTCTAAGTCTCGCGGAGGCCTCCCCATTCTGCTTTGGCGCGCGGGGGGGGGGGGGGGGGGGGGGGGGGGCGACACCCATGTTGAAGCACAGTCGCTGAAGCGCGGCAACGATGCGGCTTGTTGTTTGGTCGTGCTCAGGCTCTGACGCGCCCGTGCGATGCGGTTTCCCAAGGGCATCTCGGGCCCTGTGCCCGGAGGCTGCCCCCGAGAGGCGACCGTCGTGAATGGCGATAGAAAGTCCTCAGTGCACCCGGGACGCGTCGCTACCAACAGGAAGGCCCCCAGTGCCGCGCCACTGAAAGACCCTGGCGTGCAATGGAAGGCGATGCAGGTGGGGCGCGGGATACGTCTTATTTTTTGGATATATGTGTGGACGGTTCGGGCAAATATATATGTTCATCGTTTTGAATGCATTCCCCATTTTTGCGGGCACGCGTGACAGGAGCTGGAGCACTGCGCCATCCATGCGGGGCGCTACCATGCCACTCTAGAGTGAGTTCATTTGCCCGCTTCAGCTGCAGAGCTCGTCACTCTGCAAGTGCAAGGTGTCGAGAGGCTCCATCATGTGCTGACATGCCGGGGTGCATGCTGCGGTGCCCAGACGGATGCGCGCAGAGGCCGATGACGAGGTCCCGGCCGACCCTGACGCCACACCGCGCCAGGATCTGCAGCGTCTGCACTTGGACCTCGCAAGGGCATTCTACAAGGTGTGGCCGCCCTACCCCCAAACTCTGCCTTCAATCACCTCCCTGGCATTCTGTTGTCCCTCCTCCGCCGGCGCAAGCACGCCCATTCAAATCCCCAGAAGATAAGGTTGGGTGTCATGGGTGGGTGCGCAGTAGACTTATCGTAACTCCGAGGTACAATCCTTGCATTCCGTACCAGTTGATGGTTGTGGGGCTCGCGGGTCCAACACACATACGTATCATGTTGCAACCCCGAGGGGACGGGGGGGGGGGGGGGGGGGGGGGGGGGGGGCTCATCAAAAATGCATAGTGAACCCAAGAAAGCATGGTTGTGAGATAAGAAACCCGTCACATGACATGAAATGTTTGAAACGTGGCGGTTTCCTGTCTTCATCCCATAGTTGTTTGGTTTTGGAAGTACAGAAGGCAGACGCTTTTCTCCTTGCCCAAATTCTCATGCTGCGTGCCCTCTGCCCTCGTCCCACGCTGAGCCTGGAATTGACCCCCCCCCCCCCCCCCCCTCTCCCCCTCCTTCTTTCCTTTCTTATCTCGGCAGGATGCAGCGCACGCGAGCCAGGCATTTGTACAGTCTGCTGAGGATGTTCTGCAAGCGGCCAGCATTATGGAGAAGCCAAAATGGCGGCGGAATCTGAGCGCGCTGAGCACCTCAATCCGCGCGCGCAGCAAGGGGCCGCGGCCGCTGCGGCATGTCATCGGGCAATCTGCCGAGGCCGTCCTCGCGGCGGCGTGCGCCTGCCTGGCATTCGCCCTGGCCTGCAAGGACGGCGTCCGCGCCGTCGAGGCGGCGTACCGAGCGGCCACCGGCGGCGCCCGGCGCGCGCGCCTCCTCGTGGAGCCATGCTGGAACGACGCGCGCCTGGGCACTTTTCTCACCTCCCCGCTGCTGGATGAGCTGCGCGCGCTGGTGCTCCTCCACGAGCGCGGCTTCCCGGGCCAAAGCTGCAGCAGCCGCAGCGGGGACGCGCCCGAGGTCACGTGCGCCATCTGCCTGGGCACGCTGTTCCGGCCCGTGGGGCTGGTGTGCGGGCATGTCTTTTGCGGCAACTGCGTGCGCGCCAGCCTGGAGCACAAGCGGCCGACCGACGTGGAGGAGCGCCTGGCCTCCCGCCTCGCGAACGACCTGACGCCCGCCGGCGCCACCATCTCCTGCGCGCACTGCCGGCGCGCGAGCCGGCTCAGCGCTGCGCGCGCGATGCCGTGCCTCGAGGCGCTGGCCCGCGCAGAGAGCCCGGCGGAGTGGGCGGAGCAGCGGCAGCGCCACGCGGCGGAGCTGGCGGAGCTGGAGCTGGAGCGGCAGGAGCGGCATAGCCGGCGCGTGCAGGAGAGGCTGACCGATGCCCACAGGGCCTACTTCAGCCTGCACAGCATGCTGTCTGCAGCTGCGCCGCTGCATGACGCCCAGCTCATCATCCCCTTTTTATAGGGCTTTCAACCCGCGCACCCCAGGGCGATGTGCTGAGCACCTGGCAGGCGTATGTCAGGGTATGGTATGGTGTGGTTAAACACGCCCAGCCCGGAGGCCTGGGGGTTGGTAAAGGGAATCACCCGGCCCCAATTGGGTACCTGGCTGTAGCCCTAGCTAGGGTTTGATTGGATTGGATTTCAGTGGCGGGTCTGCCCGCCTCGGTCGGGGGGACTACCGCCCGGGGGTCGGCCTGGACGGCAGATGTTCCGCATATAAGGACACATATTAGACGCACTGAGAGCAGCTAGGTATTGCCGCCGTGAGCCCCAAGTGACACAGCGACTTCTGCCCAGCATCATCATTTACTGTAAGTATCTGCAACGTAGACAATCTACATACATGCTAATACATATGTAACCATACTTTCGCGAGTAGATATAGTCGCGACACGCAAAGAATCAGGTGCACAGTCAGCATGTGCAGCCGTACTTGATGCTGCCGCCGCTACCAAGACCTCACCAACGCTCGTTTGTTTTGGTGCGCCCAGTGCTACTTCGCATGGTGCTGGCGCAATCTTGGTCTCATACTCGTCTCTCAAGTCGCAGCGGGTTGAGGCGCTACTCGTGCATACAGCCCAGAGAAAAAGGGGCCTCTGAAATTCGAAGTGTCTTACAACTTTATTCCCGCTTAGCCTTTGATGCTTAGCATGCCAGCTGTCTCCCGGCCCCGCTGCACGAACCCGCATAGGGTCCGCTAGTCAAAGCGCGTAGTGTACAGCGCACTGAAGTCCAGGAAGGGGCATGTGATATGGTTGGCGCGGGCACGCTGCCTGCCATGTCCGGCCGGCTGTGTCGGGAGTCTTGAGAAGCAGCACATGCCGACCTGCGACAATGGCAGCCATGCCACGGACCTGGACTGTCATCCGACGGGAGTGTAGCTACGGCTATTACAGTGCGACCTCCCCCGTGCGCTTGATGCTGCCCGTCCTGTTGAACCTGCGAGGCGGCGTTGCGTGATCATACTATGTGCACCGAGTGAGTGGGAGCACGGCCGGCACTCGTCAGAACTGATCCCATTGACAACTATGTTATGATGCGGGTCAATGGTACTGATCTACGGTATTAGACAGTTTCGATGGGATCAGTTTTGACATCAGTTCTGCTGCACTACAGAAATAGTGCACTACCATAAGGATGCCGCGCCACAGGGTAGGGCATGAATCCCTAGGTATCTGGGGCTCATACCCTGACACCTGCCCTACCCATGGCGGGGCACCACATAAAGCCCGTATGAATCGTTCATATGGCATGCGGCTCTCAATAAGAGGATCGAACCCAAGACCTTGGCGGGTCTACTGTATTAGGGAGTTCCGGCGCAAAGACCCAAGAACAACCCTAGAAGCCCGGCGTTCTCCGCCCACAGTGGAGTTTTTGCGTTTGCTTTCGCCTGCTTGCTGCCGTGTGGCATGTACTGCGGGAAGCGCGTTCCACACCGTCCCTATTATAGTAATGACATACTGATGCAGGACTAACCAGTCTCTTAGGTATGGAATTTCTGCGATTAAAAACAGGAATAGAGCAGAAACAATCTATATAGAATAAAGTAAAATGGAAAAAAATGTTGATGATTTGGTTATTTGAAACAAAACTGGCAGTTATATCTTACCAGGTAGTCGTATTGCAAATCGTTTTTGGAATGCACTAAGTACATTGTTTGAGTTTGCATTCCTCGTTTATCAATGAAAAGTATACGTGCATTGTTTGAAATTAGATAGCGATACAGGAATGCGCACCAATGCACAACGATAAGATTGCGTTAATGATTGCTACATGTTCAATAGCGAAAAAAACAACGCGTACTTACTGGTACGAGTGAGGAACATACATAGCGCGTTTGGTAAGGATTGCAAACGCCGTTTTTGTATAGCAGTCTTGACACGAATGATTACATACTGCAATGAGTGATCACATCCTTAGTACCTCGCCGTAACCTGATAATACGCTGGAATAAGTTCAGCAATAACAAGGCTAAAAGACTGGAATAGCGGAATATGATAGTGATAGGAAAACGCTCATGCGAACGCGATGACCTCGGCGGGAGCGGCATGTTACAGCACTGTGTGGCCACCATCATCCTGTTTAGGGCCGCGGCTGACACTCGCGTACTGCCGGGTACGTGATGCCGCCCGTGTCCAAGACAGGCCAGATGGGCGTCGCATGCTGGCCGGAACGCCGCGCCGAGTTCTGGCAGGCGATGGCGCTTCCGTGAGCGCCAGAGGCGGCGGCGATGATTCCGCCAGCAGCAGCCGGGCAAAGACTCCGCCCACGACCGGACGAGCGACGAAAGACATCTTGCCCTCGTACACCGCACGCCCCGTGATGGTATCGTAAAGATCGGTCATCGGCACTCGGCTGGGCGTCTCGTTCAGCATGCGCACGACCGGCGCAAAGGCCGCTGCGAAGCTGGCGCGGCCGGGCGCCATTGCCGCCGCCCACGCGGCCCAGTCCAGCTTGACGTAGTCGTGCCGCATGTCCAGGGGTGTGCCGTAGCGGTTGCTCCGCGCCGCATAGTAGGGCAGCTCCATCGCGAGGAGCTCGCTCAGTGCAAAGGGGCCGCGCAAGCGCAGCAGGCGCTGCCACAGCAAGTTGTACTTGAGGCTGTAGGAGTCCGGCACCTGATAGGCGATCTTGAGGTGCGGCGCCGGCTCCGCCTCGAACGCCAGGCGGCGCCACGTGTCGGCGTGCCTGGCCGCGGCGGCGGAGTGGCCGGCGCACTCGTCTTTCGGCCTCCCAGCGGCAACGCACAGCTGCGCGAAGGCCTCGAGAGCGACGATGCCTTTGGCGGCGAGGTTGGTGTTGTTGGCGAGCGGGCCGGTGAAGTCGTCGGTGCACAGCTGCTGCGAGGGGTAGGGCAGCGACGCGTCCAGGTACTCCGCCCAGGCGCTCAGCAGCGGCCAGTAGCGCGGGAACAGCCAGCGCAGGCGGCTCGCGGGCGCACGCTGCACGAGCGCGAGCAGCATGAGGAACATGTTGCCGGTGTTCTCCATCGGCATCGGCTCCTGCGATCGCGTCGTGGCATTGGCTGTGGGGTAGAAGCCCAGCTGATGCGGCGAGAACGGGTCGGTGAAGACGGCGCGAGTGCGGTTCCCGGCGAACGCGAGCGTGGGCTCCAGGAGCATGCGCAGCAGGCCCGGCCGCAGCGCCAGCAGCATCGGCGAGGCGGGGAACACGACGTCGGTGGTCTGCAGCATGCCGTTGGTGGAGATTTCCTTGAGGAACAGCCAGGGCCGGCGCCCGGAGGGGCTCCGCACCAGCTTGGTGGCCGCCAGCGTCTGCCGCGCCGCCAGCGCGCCCACCGGCCGCGTAGCCCGCGCCGCCCGCCGCCACCATGCGGCGCCGGAGCGATGCCGCGTGGCGCTCCGAGCGGGCGGCCATCGCGGGGAACTCGCCCGCGGCCTCCGCCAGCGCGTGGGTGATGCCGCCGGGGTAGGCGCGCGTCCAGTAGCCCACGAGGCGCGTCCCGAAGAACAGCACGGAGGCGACGTCGTCGTAGCCCCACCAGCACCAGATGGCACGCCGCCCGCGCGCTGCTCGCAGGCACCGCCAGCCTGCGCACAGCGGCCACCGCAGGCGGGTCTTGCGACGCCGGACGTGGCATCGCCGACGGGCGGCCCGCTTCCTCCTGGAGCAGCTCGCCCGTTGCCGCGAAATGCCGGCGCGCCGAGGCGGCGCTGCCCGCACCCACCTAGCCCAGGGCACGGACATCGCAAAGAGTAAGGGGCGGGAGGAGGGGGTCAATTGCCGTTGCCTATACCTCCGGTAGTGAGGCATGTGGGGAGCCTGCTTCCCATGAACGTCACGGTCACATAGTGTTCAAGCGTTTATGAATTATAACTTCACCATTTGAATAGAATGCAGTGAACTTTTATAATTGTGTAAAACCAAAACGATGAACTGTTTGGCACCATTTGGGTCGTAGATTCCGGAAGGCATTCGAAGTCAATGCTGGTATCTTTCCGGGTCTACGTTCCTTTACCCTTTCTCGCGAGGGTCCAAAACAACAACACACAGGGAACCCAGAGCGTTGGTTACGGCGTACGTTCACATATTCATACATACATTCATTTGTGTATATACTGCGCACCTGCAACTCGCGCCCCTGAGCTCCTTCCTCCCCTGACCCGCTGCCGTCACCGGCGTGATGGTCCTCCGCAGCCAGGTAGAGCCAGCCCCAGTTGATGTTGGTCTTGTCGCCAGCGAGGCCCAGCACTCGCTGCGCGGCCGTGCCGATCCTGGCCACCCGCAGGCCACGCGGGTCGCTCCAGGCGGCCCACTCCACCGCCTCCTCCGTGGAGTTCACGCAGTGCTGCGCGGTCATGTCCACGTACAGCTCCACGCGGTGCGGGTGCCCGTCGGTGGCTACCACGCGGTGGTGGAGGTAGTGCACGGGCCGAGCGAGGAGCGTGAGGTTGTCCTGATCGGGTGAGTGAAGGTGGGGGACGCAGAAGGGCAATCTGCTCTCAGCAGCTCTGTTTAGCATCCCGAGATTCCATTTTTTATTGGGGAAACATAGTAGGCACCTGATAATAACGATTTTACTATTAACTCTAAATCCTTACCACCTAGCACCGGTTCACGATAAAAAGCAGAGGCAGGTAAGTGGGGCCATACACAACATCCTTATCTGCGCCGTTTGTCGCGATGGGTCAATACCTCAAAGGGGGTGGCCAGAAACTCCACCGTCAGCTCCACGCCAGGGCCAGCGAACCGGAAGGACGTCAAGCTAGGCGTCACGCGCGGCGGCGACAACAGGCGCAGCGGCGGCGGGCAGCTGCCGCGAGCGTGGCCGTCGCAGCCGCCCAGGAAGCGGTATGTTGTGCCGTCGACCCTCGCCAAGCCCGCCATCTGCTTGGGCCGGCCGTCCCAGTGCCGTACGGTGTCATTTGTGGGCGAGTCGCCGAAGAGCCACGTCTGCATGTACGGGTCGCTCGTGAACAGCGGGATGGCAGGCGGCCTGAACCAGTCTTCGCGCGACTTGCGCTGGGCTCCCACGGGCGAGCATAGAAGAACTGCCATTGCGCCCAGCAGGGGGAGCGCGTCGGCTAGCGACCTGCGACAGGCTCGGTGCAAACGGCGGCACGACGTATGCGGCATGGCGCCCCACGCTTTCCACAGGCGAGGGAATCCCTGGTGTCGTAGTCCTAGTTGACTGCTTTTCGTTGGGCCATACCCCTCCAGAAAGCGAGGAGGGCACTTTATATTGGGGGTGCCTGCCGCGCAATCGGGGGACACGCGAGATCATCAGGTAGTGATCAATGCAATGTGCCGGAGATCAGCACGCAGGTCATCATCGACCGACTCACCGCTCGACGGACGATGGAAATCCGCGCGCCGTCTGATCGATCCAGGTTTACAATACGCTGAAGGCCCTGCAGTTCAGGGTGTTTCAGCCTGAAGTCCCAACTTCAGCCGAATAATTCAGTTCAGCCTGAATACCTCCCTGAAATGGCCTGATGGAATACCCCGCCCGCCCACGGCCCTGCCTGAAGCCCCTCTAGAAATAATAATAAGTGTGAAGTGTGAGGCCCACCATTTAAGTGTGAGGCCCACCCCGGCTGTGTAGGAGCAGTTAGGGATTACGGATACCTCTGAATACTCTGAAACTTTGTATGGCAGATGGCCAAGTCTGATGCGTGGGCTCGTGCGCAATCTGCATCTTCTCATGCTACTGCTTCCACTTCGCAGTTGCTGTAGTGGACCTTTCCGATTGTCCTTTTCTGGTGATTTCCTGATATCGCCTTCTGCAGCTAGCTCAATCCTTAGATGTTGTTCCCTGCCAACCACAAGGGTGTCCTGTGTGGCGTAGCCGAATATGGCCCAGATGTGTGCTGGCGGATAATATTGAATAGCCCCCTGTCAGTATATTAGCTAGTATTCTAATAAAGCGACTACTAGCTAGTCGTCGTCTCGTACGCGAGAGACCCGGGTTTGATTCATGGCCGATGTATTTCGGCAATATCGGCCCGGCGTGTCCCGGGTTTTACTCGGTTGATGCATTAGCCCTTCGGGGTTCGATGAGGCAATAATGGTCTGATGGCTATGCCAGACCTACGAGTGTAGTTGGCGCACGAGGTCAAGTGCTGGGGCGGCTTCGGCCGATGTCCAGGGGCGAACTTTTATTAGCTAGTATTGATGCGATCATTTGCAATATATGTACGGACGCGGTGGAAAACAATTTCAATTCGTACATTATGTTAAATGCGATAACATCATATCGCATATATGATGGGTTATATCAACCGGCCTATCATCCATATGCGATGGGTTTTGGTATATGTTATCCGGGTTTATATTGGTATAATATTATTAATGTTATCCTTGGCGCTAGCTATTGGCCGTGCTTCCCTACCGGCAATTGCCGGACGCCACGATGCTAGAAGGAGAACCGCAACGCACATCACATAATCCTTAGCGGCACTGCGGCCACAAACAAACGTTCAAAATAAATGTTAGGTGCGTCAAAAGTTGCATGGTTGCGGTGTTAAGCAATGTTGGCCTCACAACCCTTGTTTTCAGGGGACAAGACACGCGCCACAAAATAATCAAAGTGCCGACGTCCTGCCCCCGAGCTTTCACGGATGGGTCAACGTGAAGATCACGGATACAACTTGGTACATATGATGATCACGGATATAACTTGGTACTATATTACCAAGTAACGTACGTAGTGGGCGTTGTGGTGTTAGTATGGCTAACTAAGTTTGTAATAGAAATGTTCTATCATGCATCCTTTGAAACCATAACATTGCCATTGCTATTTTCATGTATGAATAAAGCTAGCATGCAAAACATGGATGATAATAAAGCAATGCAAGAGTAAAGTCTACTAGACTATTCCGAAACCATCATGTTTGTCATGCAGCCAAAAGGCATGAAGTGAGGACATGAATAATATGTAGATGCTCCGAAACCATTTTTTGTTACACATTGTTACACACGTATTCACGGCCGGCTCTCAATTGGAAGATAGGCGCGGCCGCCCAAGTGTCTACACGCATGGATTTCAACTCACATTGGCTTGATCTTGCGCCGCTTATTGGTCCAGTCGTAAGGAAGGTTGTCGATGACATCTCTTCCCGCTTTGCGCTTTGCGGCTTTTTCTTCAGCCGACAACTTTTTATCTCCGGGGTGTCCTCGGATAGGCCATGAACGGGTTGCGCCCTTCGCGGCCAGAATTTTGATGCTTTGACACCACTTTCGCCTCACCAAACTATACACTCTTCCTTCACGATACCAACGAGTGTGGATGCAGCGGAGCCATCGGTGGAGCATGCAATGAACGCCGGCGAGGGTGGCGTTCCGGTGTCATCGGGCGGGCTGGCGCCTAGGAGACGACCGCCAACTACATCACCCCGCGGCATCACCATGCGGCCCTGCCGCCGCCCTCCCCCATGCTAACCGTTGTAGCGATATGGTGACTCGCCCCATTTCCCTAGCACGCCTATTCAGTCCGTGGCCCATATACCGGCGATCCCGTGGGTGTCACTACACATGGAACAATTTGATCAACCGCACCAAAAATGCCATTGCTCTGCGCCGCTAGCGGGGGAGAATTCATAATGAAGACATGCATATCTGAACTGAACATATACTTTAGGCTGAATTCAGGGCCTGAGTTCAGGCTGACGAAGTAAGTCTGCTTACCTCCAAGGGGCACTTTAGCGCAACCCTAGCTGCAACCGGTGCCATCGTGTTTCAGTACGGGCTGCCCCATCGCCCGCGAGCCCTGCGCTCCCGGCCGGGGAGCTACTTAAGATAGCCACCACCGGCTCGCATGTCATCTTATTCCAGCTCGATGTTGTCGGCAGCGGCTTCGAAAACTACTTTTTGCGCGCGAGGGTTGCAGAGGCTGATCAAGTCCGCGCCGAGGTTTCTTTTTCCTGCTGTAATAGTGAATCGTCGTGCCGCGCACTCGCGTTACATCATTAGACAGCGATAGACAACCCCTCGATAGTGTGATTTTCCCGACTCGTGCGCCCGAATTCGTTTTCCGTTTTTTTGCGCTGGCTTTGCAGCCGGGGCGTTTTTGGGTGGCAATGCGCACGGTATGGAATTAGAGAGCTGGGGGGTGCCCGTTGGTGGTGGTGGTGGTGTGTGTGTGTGTGTGGGGGGGGGGGGGGGGGGGGGGGCGCTAAACCTCAACACCCGAAGCTGAGTCGCAGTACAGGCTTTCATGGGCTCCCGCAGTAGAGAACCCTCTCGCAGTACTCAACTCTTGAGGTATTAGGTGAGGCGGACGCGCTGAATACCATGGCCGTTGCTCCTCACGGTTGTCAACGACGGCGCGACTACGCTTCCCGCAACAAACCGGCGCGGACGGAGGAGGACGTCACTCCGTGTTGTCACTCATGATGGCCGCTGGCCGCTTGCCGTCATGCAAGACACTTCAATCCAGTCCGTGTGTCCTCCAAGCATGATGGCGTTGTGGCATTAACGGTCGCTACACGTTGTGGTTTTCCAAAACTACCCGCATATTAATTTGTCCGTTACGGGCGGGATGGTGCCGCTCATGTGTTTTGAGAGGGCTCATTGCCCCCGCCCCAACCGTGCCGCGCAACGTTTGCTGTAGTGTTTGTTGTGGGCGGAAGCGTCCGCGCGGCTCGCTCGGTCCTACTGCAACGTCGCCGTCGCAATAAGAACCACGACAACACGTAGCTAGCCGCCGGGGGGCAGCTCTACCACGCGGCGCGTGCTGGACGTCTCATCGTGGTGACCGTAACTCCTATGTCCAACCCCGGGTTTGGACCCTCGGCGGCCGTCGTTGGTGCAGCAGCGGCGTCCGCCTCGTCGGTACTCTCGCCCCGACAACATTGATATCGCCACGGGCCCGCGTAGGCTACCACAGTCTCTACGCCAGCCAACTACTACACGTTCCCGATGTCTCATGCCTGACAACATGAGCTGCCCGCCCGGGGGGGGGGGGGGGGGGGGGGGGGGCAGCTCCGCAATTTAACGCGACATGTGCATTTTTTGGCGTCACCGTAGGTCTGCAAATTGTGAGGTGGACGGTCAGCAGTAGCCGTCGTTGCTGCTGCAGCAGCAACGGCCGCCTCACCGCACTCCGCAATGCGAGACCCGCGCTGACAATTTGCCGAGTCGGCGGGTCTTCTGCGACGTGAGTTGCCGGCAACCAACCCTGGCACGCATAAGAACCGGTAGAACACGACCACACTGGATCCCACGTAGTGCCCGCGCCCCGATGCGCGGTGCGTTTCAAGTGTCCTCCCCCCCCCCCTCGTGCAAGGCGGGGCGACCGCCGCTGGTGATCGCATCGCGGTCGTACACCGCCGCCGTCATCGTGCGGGGTTTCATGTCCTCCCCTCGTAATGTATGTACATTATCGGTATATGCTGTGCGGATTTACCGTTGTGTCGCGTACAACGCACCGTACTTATTCACGTGCTCGTTGTACGAGGCGCGCTTGCGCGCCCGCGCGCTCCGCTCGCACTCGTCCTACGGGTACCCATGCCGCTGTGTTGGTCACTCATCGTCAACCTGGCGGCCGTTCCTATTGGCCTACAGTTCCGGTTATTCGTGTCGCACGCCGCCACGGCGCGCGGCAAATGTTGCATGGCGCCGTAGGGAGACGGCGTCTTGATTTCGCGACACGCCCGGCCTATGTCGCCGCGCCGGCGTTTGCGCCGTCAACACTTCCCGTCCGCGTGTGTTCTGCGCCCGCGCTTCGATCGAGGTTCCTACCCTCTCGGCGCGAGATTCTCCTGCAATTCCATACATCTTCCGCCTTCGTATGTCCGGCAGGCTTGCCGACCGCTTACGCTGGCAATCGTGAACAACGCGTGTAACTAGCAAAACCAGTCTCGATTGCATGTTTGAAATGTTCTAAACTAGTTTATGGGGTTACCCAACAACTAGACTGTCCTTATACGACCCGAACAGTCGGTTGGTAGTTTCAGCCGGCTGAGCAGATGCCGGTTCCATGCATCGTGTTCCAATACGGGCTGCTCCATCGCCCGCGAGCCATGCGCTCCCGGCCATCAGGGAGCTACTTAGGACATCTACCGGCAGCGCGCTTGCCATCTTCTAGCTCGTTCCTCCCGTTCTCGTTTCCGCCATGCAGACTCCTCCTCTTACTCCCCCCCCCCCCCCCCCCCTGTTTGAGCCTTCCTAGCCATAACCATGGCCGGGCTGCAGTATCGATTGCATTGCAAGGTATTACACTGCAACATGCAGTACTTCCCTATAAGGGGCTGCAGTGCAGTTACCCAAAGTGCCCCAAATCTCACTGGATTACGTTTGGATGGCGACCGCCAATGACAATAAGCCATATGGCGACAATTCCGGGGGTCGTAGCGCTGCGGATAGCACCGTACTCGCTCGTACCATCACACGTCGCCGCATCGGGGCACATACTAGTAGACGACAAACACCAGCCAAACCCATCCTCACTTCACGCTCACCCGCCCATGCACCAGTACATGTCATCCTCCTCTCGTCACTCTTCGTCAATTATACGGAGGGAGACGAGTCTGCCGCGAAGCATGGCGCAACGGCGATGGTGGATAAGGCGATGGCGGAGGACAGCACCGCCACCGCTGCGGCCAACACTGCCGCCAACAGCTCAGCAAGAGTGACACCGACACCACTTGGGACGCAAGCCGACGATTTCTCATCGACGACGACGAAGACTCCTTCCTTCCCCCTCATCTCTGAACTAGCTAGGATTGCTTTATGTGTGCCGGGCTCACAGATTGAGTGCGAGCTCGTGTTCTCTCTTGCTGGTCTTATCACAATGCACTTAAGAAATATAGTGAACTTGGATAACATGGGTGCCTGCGTCTTCGTTCAAAATAACCTGGACTTGGATGCCAAGGTCAGAGAGCTACTGGCGTCGTACTACGGGGAGGCTGCTTTCAGCGCCGTGGCGGCGGATCTACTCAAGCCATGCGGAGAGGATTGGCTGGCCAGCCATGTTCTTGGGGGCTAGGGCGAGGGCGGGGCGGGGGGGGGGGGGGGGCAGCCGCATTCAATGGGAAGCGGTGGAGTCCATCCTGGAGCAGTATGGAGCCGAGCCAGCGGATGAGGAGGCGGAGGATTAGAGGGGTTTTTACGCCATGATCATCCTTTTTTACGCGTGTTTCATTATGCATGCGTTGGAACATCATCGTTGGACACACACTACAAATGTACAAACACTAGGCATTTCCCCTATGTAGGCAATTTAATGATTTATTGCAACTAACTTCCACCACGGTTGTTGCCCCTCTGCATCCGCCATGGCTTCCCCTTTACCCTTCAATGTTCCGCCCTTCCCTATAATTGGCAGTTTCAATGCTAATGCAGCCTGCACTGCAACCTTCAGTACTGATGCAGCATGTTGACTGCAGCCTGCACTGCAGCCTGTGCTGCAGCCTGAGCTACAGCTTGCACTGACTGCAGCCTGCCTGCAACCTGCAGTACTGGAAAGTGGACTGCGGCCCAACCCTGGCTGCCATAAACCGTGCTTGTCCGGTGTAACATGGCATCGAACCCTTTTGAGAAATTCACTCGATTGCATGTGAACGCTACCATTACGACGCGGGCAAATACCGAAGCATGTCCAGGGCGGGAGAGTTTTAGACATCGCGCGCAAAGATAAATTAACGACAAAACGACAAAACATTTAGAACAAAACGACAGAAAAATTCTGGGTAAAGGTCACAACAAAGAAACATGCATGGCGGCTGTTAACGCCGACCCTTCCGCAGCATGGAATATTCGAATGATGGTGACATCTATCCATCGATATCCATTGTCCATCTTGGACATCAATGTTCGGACATTCGCCAGTTGTCTGATATTGTCCACGTTGGCCATAACTCAATTCATGCACACCGCGGTGTGTCGAGTGTATATTACCAAGTAACACTTTTATGCAAATCAGATAGTACCTTTGTATTTCCCTTCTGTATTGAACCCACCCCGTATGATGAATAGGTGGGAGGGGGCCATAAACCAGCGTGTGAGTACTTTACTTTTAAGTAACCCATATAGGGATACCGCTTTTATATTAGTGAATGTCACTTGCATATTCATATTGCATATTATATTCTTACACTGACATTGCACATTTTGTCCTTATGTCCGTCTCTTCCGTAGACATTTGGAGCATGCAGAGCATGACGCGGCACCATGATGGTGCTGCTGTGAGCAAAACCTTGTCTACTAGGGTATATTGTCGTCGTCCGAGGACGCGGCAGTCGGTATCGACTACTGTAGTCCTTACATACCAGCAGTTAGGATTAAGTCAAAAAAGGATTACAGTACCTGTGTTTAATAAAATCGTTACCCCATCTCGTCCGTGTTAGGATTAGTCATCATCGCAGGGTCTCGCTACCCGGGTACTGATGCCCGTCCTGCTGCGCATCCGCTTATTCAACGATCCGCCCTGCCTGGCGCGTGCAAGTACTGAGGGTTACTCTGATGCTGCGCTGCTCTATTTCGCAGCGACTACTGCGACCTGCTAGTATAAGTTTAATTAAAAGGCGAATTAAAGCTAAAAGGGGCTAGCTATAAAATAGCAGCAGTACACGGCGGCGAACGTCTGTTATATTGAGCCTCCGCACTGGTGCCCGCTTCATCCCCCCCCCCCCCCCGCCCCCGGCAACCTGTTGCAAACGACCCAACACAGCCCGTGACAATTTCCCCAAGACTCAACCCCTCCAACCCCCCCCCCCCCGCCCTTCCCCGCTGCCGCTTCTCGAGAGCTCGGATAACGTGTCAGGGACAGTGGTGCTGCGGCATGCGGCTGCACCGGGGAGCGGTGTCGCCGCGCGCTTATCCCCCACCTCTGCCCCTGGTGCTGCTGCTGCTTCTGCTCCCGAAGTGGCCCGCGCCGCCGGGCCAACAGCCGACTTTCGAGTTCGCAATGGCTGTCGACCTGCCGCGCCACCCGAACGCGACTCTGCCAGCCAACGTGCTGGGCCTCCGCGCGCTGCGCGATGCCGTCCCCTCCCAGGCCCCGGTGAGGCTTCCCAATGTCCGTACGAGCCGGTCGGCACGATCGGCGGACGCATAGCGACCGTGAAGCGGTCCGCGATGAATAATCGTCATATCATTAACTACTGCCGTGAACTGCAGGCATGTTTTGGCATATCATAGGTAGGAGGTTCGCCACCCAACGGGGCGGCAGGGTTCGGGGGTCAGCCGCCTGTGAGCACCCGAACCGCAACACCACCCGCCGCATCGGGGATGCCTGATACTGACTATGTGCTTGTTGTGCTATCTTTCGCACTGCCTCGCCCGTGAGAGCGCCGAGGCTCGTGTTTTTATTGGAGTGGTGGGGGGGGGGGGGGGGGGGGGGGGGGGCGCTCGCTTTGCCCTGGTACCGTTGCGATAACAACATTATTGTCGTCATCTGCTATGTGTTTTAATAGATATCTGGCTTCTGGCTTACGCCAACTCCAGCCCTCAGTCGAACATCCACCCCTCTACGAGCACACCGCCGCTCGACCGCTATTGTTGATATCCCCAAGTCGGCATCATCCGTGCCTGTAGCCCGGTTGGTGATTGTCAAGGCGTTCCGCTGGCAATGTATGTGACCGGCATGCGGGTCAGGTGATGACGAGCTGCGTACTGACAGCCAGCGGGATCTGTAACCCTGCTCGCAGGCCAGCTTTGTCCTCAGCTCATGGGATTTTCGCGCTGATCCCTGTGGGCGAGCTCACTGCCGGAGCGCCGCCATCACAGGCGGCGCGCCCGACCTCATGGCGCAGCTCAACGCCTACCCCGCCTCGGACGTGGTCAAGGCTATGCCGGTGACCCCCCCCCCCCCCCCCCCCTGCTTGATTTATTATCCTCGCCACACCATGCCCTACTTATCTCCAAAAATGCTGACGACTAGATGGTTGGCGAGGTGTGGTTGTATCATATAAATACGTGTATTCGTACTTTTATTAGTGTATACTATCAAATATAGGAAGTCACTGTTTACGTTTTAAAAGGACTTACCCCTTTGCAAATTTCCACACGTACCCGTGTGCACAGGGAAATGGCCCCTATGGCGCCAATGGCACGCAGAGTGCGTTGCGGGGAGGCAATGCTGACGAGGGTCAGCGCCGCAGCGCCCCCTTGGATCCGTGCGCGTTTGAGGGGATCGCATGCGAGGGGTGGGCGGTGACGGAGGTGCGGCTGCCGGGGCAGCACCTGCTACTGTCGGAGCTGCCGGCGGATCTCTCCCTGCTGGACTCACTGCGCGCCCTGGACCTCAGCGACAACGGCCTGAGCGGCCGCCTGCAGGCCTCCCACCTCCCGGCCTCCCTGGAGGGCCTCAGCCTCGCGATGAACCACCTCACTGGCCGCTTGCCATCCGACCTGTCGTCCTTGCGCGCCCTGCGCGTTCTAAACCTGGCTGATAACGGCTTCCAGGGCGGCCTGCCGCCGGAGCTCTCTGCGCTGCGCTGTCTGGCCGTTCTCGACCTCAGCCGGAACCACCTGTACGGCCCGCTGCCCCCGTCACTGGATGCACTGTCGCCCACCATGCGGGAGCTCCACCTCGCGGACAACTGCGGCCTCTGCGGCGCCGCCGGCACGCGCTCCCGGCGCCCCCAGCTCGTCGGAGCCGTGGAGAAGCTGTCAATACGCGGCACGCACCTCGCGGAGAACTGCATGAACCCGGGCATCCGCTGCCCCCCTGCCGGCACCACGAGCAAGCACCTCACACTCGGCGTGCAGATCCTGGCCATCATCATCTTCGTCCTCCTGGCCTGCGTGCTCATCTGCATCCTCTGCTCCTACTTCGGCCACCCCTCCATACTGTGCTGCCCACACCGCGCCCGCTGGCTGCGCTCGGAGCGCGGCAACCTGGCAGCAATCACAGCCTTTGCCGCCGCCCTGCCGGGCCGCAACTCGCCGGCCCCTGGTGAGGGCTCTCCCGCGACCGGCGGGGAGTCGCAGCCGCAGGAGCTCAAGGCGCGCAAGTCGCAGCCGATTGAGGCCGTCATCATCAACCCGGGGTCCACCGTGCTGTCCCCCAACCTCTGCGTCGCCATCTCGGTCACCCTGGACGGCAACCACGATGTCATCAACCGCACGCAGTCTGCCTCTGCAGCGGTGCCGCCGCCCACAGCCCCCGCCACCGGCCGCCATGCCGACGGCGCCGGTCCCTCGGAGACAGCCGCCACACCGCCATTGACGGGCTTCCGCTCAGTGCCGGCGCCAATCCGGCCAGTTGGCGTAATGACACCCCCACTGGACAGTGCATCCGCCTTCAGGCGTGCTCGGCGCCTGTTCACCAGCGCACCTGAAAGGGACACCCCATCAGCGCCGGCCCCCGAGAGCGGCGCGGAGGTATCTGCAGGCGATGCTCTGCGTCAAGGGGCAGAAGAGTCAACCAACACTGGAGGACAAGCAGAGGCAGGGGAGCACACGGGCGAGAACAGCGGCTCAAGTGGCATGACAGCAGAGCACCAGCAAGCGGCACAGACAGAAGTCGCGACGCCACAATATCCATCGCCGCCTGTTGCCAGGCGCAGCGGGGGCGAACAGGAGGGTTTCGAGCTCCCAGAGCTTCGCTGAAGAGAGGGGCAGCGCTCGGATGTGGACATATGGAGTCCACATCACCTTCAGACCCGCAGCTCCATGCTCAAAGCGCATGGAACCCTTGGATGCCTCCCAAGCGCCAGTGACCCGCCCTGTCGATATCTGCCGCTACCCCTACACTGAAGATGTCGCCTGTGGTCACGGTTCTGGGCGGCGACCGGCTGGAGAGCGCTGAAGCGGCCTCCCGATGCCTGCATCATGATTGTTTCTCATTAGATCACCGGTCAAACGGCTTGGTCCAATGTTAGAAGTGACGGCCGATACCGCTATCGGCCGCCTCGTAGATGTTATTTATTCTGGATGATGCTTGGTGTTGTCGCTGTTGACAGTCGCCTGTCCACTCTGTAATTATTGCAGTGTTGATTGTGATGCAACCGGTGATCCACTGCTGTGCGTGCGCAGGACAGAACATGTGGCCCCTGTCCGTGCTTGGCTTAGAGTATATCTGCGCCTGTGGTGCGATACATGCCTGATGATGCCTGCTCATGCATTGAGGTGCATCGCTCTTATCACACGGCGGAGCCAATGATGACATCGTGAACTAAACCGCAAACCCAGATGCCTGCGCCCAGCAGCAGCAGCAGCAGCAGCAGCATATTGTTGTGTCATCATATTCGGTGTGTATCGACGATGAATAATCCGTTCCAGCAAGCGGGCCGGCGGAGATGGGATGGTATGATGATTCTAAGATGTACTGCATAGTATACTCGCTACAGCTGCTTCTGATATGTCCCCGCCCCAAAATGGCATCATGAACAGGATAGTTGTCGTACGGGTACCGGGCGCCACCCTGTGGCGGGTCGCACTCTGCGACATCGTCAGCATTATCATATGATGCACACGTACATGTTGGGATGCATGGGGTGATGGGGTTATTGGTTACACATCAAGGGTAAGCGTCGGCTGAAGGCATGAAGTAACTGGCGATATGGGGCGGTGGGGACAAAGCTGCTTGATGCTGGTGACTAAGGATTACAAACCTGTGCTGATGGTGATATGCATCGTCACCGGCGCGCGCGGCGCGGCGGGGGCTCTACCTTGTTGTATTTTCCCGCTCCCGGGACAGGACTGGCGGACAGTGAAACCCTTGCAGTAGTGTCTCTACGACGGCCGTACCGGTAGTTTTCGCAGCGATAGATCCGGTGACGGAAAAGCCCTGGGTAGACGACGCGAAGTTGGTCATGCTCTCAACAAACTGCCGAAGCATTCCGCAAGACTAATTATCGGCTAGTGACGAAATTTCCAACACACTCGGCTCTAGCTACCGGCTGTTCGCGGTACAGGTACCTGTACCTGGTGTAATCTTACCCATCCTGCTTGTCCTCTCATTATTCCTCTGGCGCGGGAGTGGCCACTACTGCAAACGTACTGCCAGTTCCACTGTGTGCTAAACCCATCACTTAATAAGTATCAGATGTAGTCGCTATAAATAATTAATATAACGCATCACTAAAACTGTATTGTGCTTGGCGGAGCAGCAGGTGAACAGGGCGGGTCTGCCGCCGACGATCGTCGGCGTGAGCTCCGGCCTCGTGGCGTGAGCTCCGGCCAGCCGCCCTGGTTGCCCACTGGATACGGAAGTGGACTGCGAAGCTTTCTGTGGCTCTGCACATATTTCTCGCCGAATATCTCTGTCGGCACACCGGAAGCCGTCCCTTCGGCTTCGGCGGAAGATCTTTTAGGCCGGCCGGCCGTCAATTACCTGCCGCATCCCCGGGCCCCGCGGCCCGGCGCTAAGAGGGTTCTGCTTAAATGTAGGCTTTTTCCTCCCCCAGTACTTTGCGTGCATTCTCCGGACGCTCTCCCTGTAACCAAAAAGTTCATCACGATCGTCGGATGGACGACAGCGGGCTAGGGCGGCGCGCCGACCCGCCGCCGTTCGTCACTGCGCGTCACGGTCGCTGAGCATAGCCACGACAGCCAGCACCAACAGCAGCTAGCGATTTTTGGCTGGCGGCCAACTGCGGCTCGGCCATCCATTTTGTCGACAGGTAGGCGGAAGTAAGCGAGGCGAGTGCGGCTCGAAGGGGATATTTTTACTCTCACGTCATGGGGCGGAGCGGCAAGCGAAAGGCGGCGGCCGGGGCGGCGGCGGCGGCGGCAGGCGGCGACCAGCGGCGGCGAGCGGTGGAGGAGGCGGAGGAGAGCAGCAGCGAGGGCGAGGAGCCGGAGCTGAACGACGCGGATATGCAGGAGGCGGACGACGACGAGGACGCGTTCCGGGAGATCAACGTCAGCTTCGAGTTCTTCGACCCCGCGGAGGTGGACTTCCACGGCCTGCGCGCACTGCTGGGCAAGTACCTGGACGGCGCGCCCTTCGAGGCGCTGTCCGAGCTGGTGGAGGTCATTATCGCACAGGTCCCCCCCCCCCCCTCCCCCCCCCCCCCGCGCCCCCATCCACGAGCGTATGGCTGCCCAGCACCTGCGCCGCTGGTTGCGGGCGAGAGAGGGTGGCGGTAGAGCGCATGCAGGGGAAATGCGTAATTGGAGTTGACTCATTTGACAGAAGGACGCATTTGTGAAGCGCGAATGTCTATGAACATGCTGGATAGAGATAGGGTACAGATACATGGGCCTATAGATGGCTGCAGAGCATCGCCGCACTACAAGTGGGCGACCCGCTACTCGTCGGCCCTCAAACGTGATGAATCGAATGCCAACAGGCCAAACAGACAAGCCGTTTCGTTTCCAATTGTGCTTCGCAGAGCACGGTGGGCACGGTGATGAAGACGGCAGCGGAGGAGGACCCCATCGGCATGGTGAGCGCGCTCAACCTGCGGCGCTACAGCACGCTGGCGTGCCTGCAGCAGGTGCGCGCCTTCCTGGCGGGCAAGTGCAAGCACAAGGCCACGCGGGAGGCGCTGGACAAGGTGCGCGCAGCCCCCTCCCCCCCCTCCCCCCTCGTGCTGAGGTTTGACGGTCACAGCTGCCCTGGCGGAGGGGCAAGGGCAAGGGCCGGGAGCGATCGACCTTGTTGAATGTCTGCCCGTGGTGCTCCCCCTGGTGCCCGCAGGCGTGGGAGGCGGAAGGCACCGCGCTGCTGCTGACGGAGCGGCTGATGAACACGCCGCCGCAGATCGCGCCGCCGCTGATGCAGGCTATCTTTGATGAGATCGAGTGGGCCACGGAGGACGAGCCCACGCAGGCAACCCCCCCCCCCCCCCCCCCCTTCTTACTCAGCTCAGAGTATGCTTGGCAGGAACAGTGCTGGCATGCAGACGGGTGTGCGGAGATATGGTCCCTACCAAGGGTTTCCCAGCCGGCCTGTTGGTCCCCCCCCCCCCCCCCCTTTCACCCCCCTTGCCCTCTGATGGCTGCCCCCGCAAACCGCAGGAGCTGCGCGACAGCTACAAGCTGAAGCAGTACATTGTGGCGACGCGTGTGTACGTGGACCCGGAGGCGCCGGCGCCCTCGGAGGTAAGCGGCAGCAGTGGGCAGGTGGGTGGTGTGCCGTGTCGCGGGATGACTGAGCTCCCCCGGCCCTCACCCCTCCCTTTGCACGTTCCATGGTGTGGTGTGGGTGGACGCGCCATGCCGGACTACGGCCTTACATACCTGGCATCGCCCTGTCCCCAAAGTGGACGCCTAGCTGTGGCCCTGCTCAACAGTGCCGACTCACTTTGAAGAACGCAGTTTTAGGCAGAATAATAACGGACGTATTATGGAGTTAGGAACATTATGCCGGCCCCCCAATCTCTACAGCAAATATCCGCGTTCTTCAAAGCGCGCCGGCACCAGCACGAGTACCTACATTACACGCCGCCCCAAACTGGGAGTGCGCGCTGCCTACAGGGAACATTCCCTAACTACAGCACTGCTGGAGGTTGTCTGCATGTAGCCCCCGGTGGGCGGGGCGGACTGCGTACACGCAATGCGCCGATCCCTGCGTCTGCACATATCCCGTAGCGCCCCAGAACTATACGCACAGGGCGCAGGGCGCGGCGCTTGCGATGACGCAGTGCTCCATAGTCAGGCTTTCCGAGTACGGATGTTGGTGGAGAGGGGGTGTGGGTGGCATGGAGGGCTGCCGTGGGGGGGCAGCACCCGGATGACCGATGGCTGGTGCCCTCCGTGTGGCCGATCAGGGCGGCCCGGTGCTGGTGTACGTGCGGCCCGAGGACGAGTTGTTCCACAAGCACGCCGCCTGGAGCTTCAGCTTCCCAGTCGAGATGGCGCAGGTGGGCAAGGGCGAGCTGGCTCCGTGGCGCCTCGTCATGGCGGTGCCCGCGGGCAAGGTGCCCACCGTGCGCCGCGAGCTGGATGCCGCGGTGGCCGCCATGCCGCCGCCGGGCGCATGAGCCAGGGCGTGGGGCCGGTAAGGAACGGACTGGGTACAAGGCGCGTTACGCACCGCCAGGCAATGGCAGAGTGTATGCCTCGCTGGTGGATCACGCCGTGCCGAATCGCCAGGTTATTCACTGAAGCAACCTTAAAAAAAATCGCTTACCTTGTGACCTCCGCAGCTGCGCTTCCTCACCCGCCAGCAGCAGCGCCACGCGGTCACCCGTCTCAGTACTTGTATTGGCGTCTCCCAGGCGCCGCACTCACAGGCCGCTGACATCCTCCCTGGTGGCCCTGTGGAACAACCAGCAGCCTGGTTTCGGGGGTTTCGCGCAGGCGCTCTGCAATCGAAATCGATTAAATGTGCTGCAGGCTGCTATTGCCTGGTTATCCGGGGGCAATTAAGGCCCTAATCTCTCTGGCATCCCATACCGTAGAGGCCAAACACAATGGCTGTAAGTTGTACTTGTACTTAAGACCTTCATTTAGGGTTTTAGGTTTGTAGGGTAAGACACCCTAAAACCCAAAGCCATAAGGTCGTTGTACATAACGGTCTACACATTATGGTCCTTAGACATGTTTTTGAGCAGTACTACAAGCGTCAAAAGTAATGAACGGGTGGATGTTAATCCGCGCGGCGTATGGGCACGCCCACGATATCTTCGCCGAAGCTTGGACTGCGAAGCTTTCTGTGGCACTGCACATATTTCTCGCCGAATATCTCTGTCGGCACACCGGAAGCCGTCCCTTCGGCTTCGGCGGAAGATCTTTTAGGCCGGCCGGCCGACAATTACCTGCCGCATCGCCGGGCCCCGCGGCCCGGCGCTAAGAGGGTTCTGCTTAAATGTAGGCTCTTTCCTCCCCCAGTACTTTGCGTGCATTCTCTGGACGCTCTCCCTGTTACCAAAAAGATATATCTTCGAGTTACTTACGGTCAGTAATGCTACCTACGACCACCGCTGCATCGGATCCAGCAGCTAGTACTGCGACCCGTTTTTTTTTCCCGCCCCCGGGACAGGACTGGCACCAGTGAAACCCTTGCAGCGTCTCTACGACGGCCGTTTAGGCAGCAATCCAGTTACGGAAAGCCCTGGGTAGGCGACGCTCCGTTATAGTCATCAAGCAAACTGCGACCCGTACGGGTAAGAGCACTAGCGGACGAGGATTGCGCGTCACCACATCTCCTTTTACGGCCACTCCTCTTGGAGTTGGTACTGGTGAGGCCGCCTCTGCTGCGCAGCAATTGCTTCGTCCTATCGGTGGTACGAGTACTGCCAATACCGTTACTACATGCGCTTTAATTTGTAGCTCTGAAGATACCGTCGCCGGGCGAATCAATGGCACCCCCTCCGTCAGCAGCGACTGTTTCCCTCCCAGAATAGCTGCTAGGTTCTACTGCTCCGCCCTCGGGTACGGGTTCGGGTGCGACCTCCGATGATCAACCCACGACCATGGTTGTCCAACGCCACCTCAGCCGTGCGATTCGCTTGCGTGACTTCGTGGCCCTCGATCTCAGCTTCCAACGTACTGGTGCAGCGGCCTCGCGACTTGATACCCTGCGCCTGTACAGCGCGGCCGTGCGGGCCGGGCTCCCTATCGCTTTTCCAGTCGGATCACGAGTCCGCCCGCAAGATTCCCATGCTGCTTATTCGGCCGCCGTTGCGCGGGTACTGGGCCTTTGCCCGCGCGGAGGTTCCGCGTTTGTCACTTGCCCTGGCCCCACGTGTGGTATTGATCCCTTATGGCTTCGCTCTACGGATGGCTCGAACCGGAGCGCTACGGATTTCATCGTGGATCATCTACCCATATGCCCCGTAGCGAACTACAAGCACCGCATGCATACCGCTTTGAAGAATCTGTGGGCATCTGTGGCAATTGATGCAGGGGCGGTGCTTGACCGGGACGCTCGGGAGCCGGCGACTTGACCCTTGAGACGAGTGGGCTGCGCCCAGCGGACCGCTCGCGGCCGTCGGACCTGACGCTGGCGGGGTTGGGGGGGGGGGGGGGGGGGGGGGGGCGTGCGATTACATGATCGACTTCGCGTGCGTGTCCTCCACGACCCCCACTTGGAGCAACGACCCCCGCTAGTGCATCCCGGGAATCGCGGCGACCGAGGCGGATGGAGCATGCTAAGTTGGCAGCGGACCGGGCGTCTTCCGCCCCAGCGCAGGGTGTTGACCGGTACTACCCTTTTGTGGTTGAGGACCGCGGCCGTCTCGGGAAGTCCGCTTTGACGGTGGTCTACATCTTCGCGGTGCTGTTGGGTGTGCGCAACTTCCCTGCATGGCGGTCCTTCCGCCCCGACCTCTTGCTTTCTTCGTGGTCAATCCGTTCAGGCACTTCGGAACTTTGTCGCCAGCCAACCTGCTGAGTTCCCCCGTCACCTGTCGCGCACACGGCGGGGCCTGTTGCAGCGGGTCTCGGCTTGCGTGCATGGTACCCTGGGCGGCATTCTCTCTGCCGGTGTGCAGATGGCCAAGTCTGATGCGTGTGCTCGTGCCCACTCTGCGTCTTCTCATGTTACTGCTTCCACCCCGAAGTCGCTGTAGAGGCCCTTTCTGATTGCCTTTTATTTTGGTGATTTCCGATATCGCCTTCTGCTGCTAGCTCATGTAAATATATGTTAATCCGTGCGCAGGCTGCACGCCACATGTTGCCAAACCGATTGCTGTCCAGTCGGCATATATCCTCCTCATCTTCATTTGAGTTAGCCTCCCCTAGTAGTCCCACAACGAATATATGATGGACATGTACGCATTTACATATGGCATGGAGTGAAATGCTACACCTTGCCAGATGTAAACGCATTACATCGCATGTGCGCGGTGATATCTAGGGTTATCTAGGGTATTTATATGCCGCCCCAATCCGAGAATGTGCTGCGGAGCGAATGATATTGCTGGTATCTAACCATCTTGCTTCGCGAGCCCACGGCCGCGCTTTGCGTAAATATGTGGTTCAACATGTATATTTTCAAACTTCCGAGTTGTGGTGACAGTGGTGGTGAAATTGTGTTTTTTGAAAGGAACTGATACGGCCGCGCGCGTCGCGCGCTCTCCACTTAGCATGCCGCGTTTGAAAAATACAACTAATTATTCCACGAATACCGACAGCAGAATCAGCTAAAGAAGCGTTGCCCACCAACAGGCAACTACAACCGCAGGAGCAACGGAAGAGGGAGATCAAGCGAGTGGCACTAAGTCCGGGTGTAGTGGGCCGCGGGGGTCGTCCTAGGAACGGACCTCCGCTATCCCACTACAAATAGTTAGGGCGTCTTCTTGAGCCCAGCCTCGAAGGTTGGCGGCTCAGCGCATTTCCCGCCCGGAGCGGGGGTGCTGCTGGGTGCGGTGGGGCGGGACAGCGTGGGTGGCTGGAGCGGCGCATACTGCGCGGTGCGCGTGGTCGCTGCCCGCGGGAGTGGAGCTACCTACCAGCCGGTGGGAGTCGGGATGTGGGCAAGAGGAGAGTAAGAAACACAAGCAAGGCCCGGTGGGCCGAGAGACAGGCGCCCGCTCGGAAAAGCGTGCGAATACCATGTGTCAGGGGCTTTCCGTAACTGGATTGCTGCCTAAACGGCTGTCGTAGAGACGCTGCAAGGGCTTCACTGGTGCCAGTCCTGTCCCGGGGGCGAAAAAAAACCATGTGTCATGCTAGTGCTAGGGTATCGTCCGGTGCTAGGGTATCGGGCAGATTTCAATAGCCCTTCTCAGTTGCACACATGGGTACTTGTATGCTACTCACTGCCGACCGCTGCGTGCAATGGGAACATCAGTCGGAATATGGCGCGGAGTATTATACTCCTATTACAATATATTGGTAAGGAATAGTGCCAAATTAGTGCCAAATTAGTACCCTAGTAAAATTGCGCAATACCCTATATCCTCGCGGTGGCTTCCGGGCGACGCGGCCATAAAGTAAAGTAAAGTTCGCCCCGGCACGTGGGCCGAAGCCGCCCTAGCACTTGACCTCTTGCGCCAACCGCAGTCGTAGGTCTGGCATAGCCCGTAGACCATTGCCTCATTCGAACCCCGGAGGGCTAATGCATCAACCGGGGAAACCCAGGACACACCGGGACGAAATTGCCGAAAATGCATCGGCCAGGATTCATTCGATACCCGGACCTCTTGCGTACGAGACGACCGCTCAGCCGACGCGACCATGTGCTGCGACGCTCCGATGTGTTGTCTTTGGCAGTCTCTCGGCTTATACGCTATAGCTGACTAACGCCGACATGGGCGAGGCCGCAAGGGCGTCATCTTCGTGCGGGCATGGGCGGTGCCGGGCGGTGCGGCTGCCCATACTTCTCTCCGGCAGCCTCTCAGCCAGCGGCGCGCGGGGCCGCTGGGCATGGTCGACATGCAAACCTGCACAACTCGGCGGGCTGCCGCTGTCGGCTGAGGACGGGTCGCCCTCTCGGTTGACGGCTTGGCTTTAGCGTATTTTTCTGCTGCCGGGTGCCCCCTCTTGAGATAATATATTCGTCGATGTGACGACCACGTTGAGCATGTGCTGCGGCGACGGGGGCTGCGAGCGAGCTCGGGTTTGCATCCGAAGACCGGTCGAACGAGGCCGGAGTGCCGCATCAAGCCGGTAGGGAGCTTCGGGAGACTGGGGACGTCGACAATTGCAATTGCAGTTGAAAGTGATTACATCAACGTAGTGCTAGCATTCTGCGCTCAGATTGAGTTGTTGTCAGGGTCTGCCATCTCTAACCATAGTAGGGAGCACATATAGTGTAGTTACATCTCAAGCTTCCGGCCGTCCTCTTTATTCGTTTCCAAGACAAGCATGGCCTGTCATACTCTAGCTAGTCTTGGTGCAGTGTCGACGCAGTCCAGTGGGATTTCGCGTGGCCATGGTGCCATAGTCGATGGGGAGTTTATAAGTGTTTGCTAGCGCTACGGCATCGTCGCGCGGTTGCACAGCCTCCCGCCGAGTCGATCTACACAACAATCGGTAGCCTCCCTTGACAGAATTCCAACCCTAGAGTAGACAGAGGACTAGGATGCCTCTGTGGCGCCCGCTTAGCGCCACAAAGGCAGAGGTGTGTGGCTTCGTTGTGGATGGGGGGCTGCTGAATCTTGGAAAGTTGTACGGGTACGTGACGTCGTACGGATCGGTAAATGACGGATTATTATCCCTGCTGGAAATGCCGTACCGCACACCAGCTCAGCGACGGTGGTCCGGCGGCCGTCCCACTATGCAAAAGCCGCCAGCGGGCCCGCCAATCGTCTCACCGTTGGCTGCGGTGTTCTTGCTAGTGAAACCACGGCGTGTGACGTCGGGCTGGCTCAACGCGAGGTGTGTAGTCTGTTTGAATTCTATTTGTGAGGTTTATTGCTAGGTTTTTAGACAAGCACAGTGGTCATTCCACAAATCCCGGAGTCATACTTGGCTGTTGGATGAGCGCAGTCCCGGAGGCAAGCTATGTCTCGGGCCGGTAGGCTGAACCCCGATACGTTGTATTTGGCGCGGCCCCGGAGGCTGGCTACCTCGCGCCGCCGGTAGGCGGAACCCCGATACGGTTTCGGGAGCGTTGTGCACTGGCCCTGGAGGCTCAGCGTGTGTATCCCCCGCCCCTTGTGGGCTTGTTTTCGGTTCCCTTGTGGCAGCCGCCTCGGCCGTTTTCAAACGAATCTTGACGTGCGCCGGACGCACATAATTACTTCCTCTTGTACCATGCTCAAGCCCATGTGGCCCTTGAGGGTGGCCGCTCAGTGCATTCCCCGCCCGGAGCGGGGATGCTAGGTGTAGTGGGGCGGCGAGCTCAGCCGGACAGTGGACAAGAAGAAAATGGGAACGCGGGGCCTGGCGGGCCGGGAGACAGGCGCGCGCTCGGAGAAGCGCGCGACCATGTGTCTTGCCAGCTAGGGTATTGTCCGATGCTAGGGCATGAGGCACGATTCCAATAGGTCTGCACGATTCGGCTCAGTTCCGGCTTTGTAATAGCAGAGATTTCAAAGATGGGTCTGGTCTTGCGAAAAAGGTCGGGCATGCTGTTTTATTACACGGACAAGAGCCGAAATTGGCAAGAAGCTTTAGTTAAGCTGTGGAGGAAAAACGGAGTCAAGGGGGGCTCTGCGTGTAACAAAACGAAACAGGAAGATGGCAAGCTCAACTGTTACGGCTGCTTTCATGTCTACTCATGGTCTCGTGCTGCACCCAAAAGGGCTCAACGACGGGTAAACTAGTAACCCGTACCAACACTTAGCAGTGACGGTTACCAGAAACCGGTCAGAAAATGAGGAAACCCCCAAAACTAGTTTAGATATTTTCAAGTTGAGTCTGGTTTTGCAAGTGATGAGCGAATGGAGAGAGCGATATATTGACGAAGAATGGGGTAGCGCCATGTCACGAAGGGGGCACCGGGAAGGCCACCGCTGCGGAGTCTTGTTGAAGTGGTGTTGAAGTCTCCGTCTTGGAAGTGGCGAAGCATAGGCGCGATGTGACCGAAGAAAAAACCACGCGCCAGGTGAAAGGAAGACGTTAGGGTCGACGTAGTCAAGAACGATGTCGAATTTCGTGGCCCAGCCGCCTTGGTGGCGAATGTGGGACAGCGGAACTCCAATGGCGTTAGCATCAGGCGCTGCACCCTTGCGAAGGCTGTGCGAGAGCCATGAAGTGCCGGTGGGAGGGGCAGCACGGACGAGACGAACGGCCGCAAAAGCCAATCCGACATGTAGCGGCAGTCCAAGATTTGGACTGCTCGCTCGGGTTTACCGCCCATAAGTTAGTCGCGGCCATGGCAGCAGGGACCGTGGGGGCAGACTTTGCGGTGTCGATGCGGTGATGCAGGAGACGCGCGACGACGCGGGGGTGCTCCGTCAATGGAAGGAGTAGCACGCGTAGGTCGTCTGGACCGCGCCGCCCGGCGCGCCCCTTCTCTCCGTACACCTGCATGGTGATGTTTCAGGAGTCGACATGCACGTCCCGCACTCGGCAGAACACGCCAGTAAGTCCCCTGGCAAAGAATATATATGAATTTGACAATTGAGGCCATCAGGGCTCGGAAGTCGTACTTGTACTCGGGAGGGTGAGGGGGGGGGGGGGGGGGGGGGGGGGCAGACACAATCAAATCGGCCCGCTCAACGCAGTTGTAAGCGACATCTACAACCAGCGGGACTCGCAAAGGGGCAGCCTCCATGCGGTGTTGCCTCCGTAGCAGACCACGACGCGCAACGGTGGGGTGCTGCAAGCTGCCCTTAGCGACGGGGTCGATGTTGTGCAGTTCGAAGAACGTGTTGATTGTTGACAGGTGGGATTGTAGTAGCGACTTAGCCCCAATGTAGCCCCGTTCACCAATCCAAGCAACATACCGGATGACCGTGGCAGTAGATACCTCCTGCGGGTTGATGATCTAGGAGTCGTGGCAGAACTCCGCGAACTGAAAGTGTTTGTCGGCGTAGTTCTTGAGCGTGTGAGCGGTGAGGGAGCTGAGGAGTAGGCCGAGAGCCCGATGTCCCAACTCGCCTTAGCTGGACGCTTCCAATAGACGGGATCGAAGTGAAGCAACCCGCCATGAGGCGACAGCTTCGGGCTCGTCAATTACGTAAAAAAAACCATAAAACCCTAAAGCACGAGCGAGGCGGGATGGATGAGGGATGCGCGCACGGTTCAAAGTTCTGGCCACGCGTGCACGTGTGTGCGAGATTGATCTACGGACGTGCCGTGCAGCTTCGGCAACGGGATGGCGGACGAATCTGCGCAGTCCGATGAGGCAGTTAGCACGCTATCGAGCCGCCACCAAGCTGAGGATCTCGAGGAAATATCTTGCGAGTAAGGCCTCTTGGTGAGCCCTGGTGGCGCACCGAGTGCCCCACGATGAGGGCACCTCGATCCGCGGCCGATCATGCGACACCACGCACAAACGGCGCACCCCTTACCTACTCACCCACTATGCCGAAGACCATGCTCATGTACTCCGACGGCATTGATATCCATGAGGTCTCGAAGAGGGCCCTTCTCTCCCGGCTCCGTGTTGTGCCACGCCGAATCCCGCACTGCCAACCCACGTTGTAAGTCGCCCAGCATGGAGCGCTCAAACCAATCCACAGCCGTGGCCCAAGGCACCGCAATGTACCTGACCCCGTACCGCATAGTCTTGAAATCCAGCAGCAACGTGAACTTCAAGCTCCGGGGATCATAGCTCCCCATCACGACATTGAACGCCGGGAGGGAGAGCTCCACGTCCGACACTAGGTCCTTGAGTTTATCCATGGGTGCGGTGTTGCCGAGAGGCACTGCTTGCTGGAACAAGTCATCCACCTCTAACATTGATTCAAAATAAATGTTAGGTTAGCCAAAAGTTTCATGGTTGCGGTGTTAAGCAATGTTGGCCTCAAAACCCTTGTTTTCAGGGGACCAGACTCACGCCACAAAATAATCTAAGTGCCGAGCGACGTCTTGCCCCCGGGCTAGCATGGATGGGTCAACGTGATGATCATGGATACAACTTGGTACAGATGATGATCACGGAAATAACTTGGTACTGTATTGCCAAGTAACTAACGTGGGGCGGCCGCGCTGTGGTGTTAGTATGGCTAACTAAGTCTGTAGTCTCGGCGCACAACGATACCCAAGTCGTTAATACAGTGATCGCGGAAGGCGTTTGCGATAGCGTCGTGCTGTACACGCCAGTGAGCGTCTCCATGTGCATGAGGTCATGTGGTTCATGAGGTCGACCGTGACGGGGTTGTGCTCTGTCGAGGGCAAAATGATCTTGACTAGTAAGCTCCCGATCACCATGGGCTAGGGCTAGGCAGAGAGAAGTACATGGCAGCGACCTCTCGCAGCTCATGCAGCGTCATGGCCGTCCACTCGTAAGGATGGCCACCATCCAAATGCCCGGCGCCGGGTCGAGTTGATGCTTGAACACCATCCGTTCCCCACATGTGGCAGGGAGAGCGCACACCTCATTATGAAGCCGAGAGTTGTTGGCCTGGTCAAGAAATGCCGTCAGCTCCTTTTGCGAGCCCAACGCAGCCCCCGCTTCCCGCTCGGTCCATCACATCGCACATCCATCACATCACATCACATCCACATCGCTGAGGTGACCAGCCGTAGTCGCATGGAGGCGGCCCACGCCGCGCGCACCGCCGCGGCGTAGCTGGCCGATGGATGGGTCGACCCCTACACATTGATGAGGAAGTAGTCATACCGGCGGGCGGAAGAAGTTGCGTTGAAGCTGCCTCGGCCAAGTACGGACTCAAGCTGTGGGTCAAAGAAACCGCCAGAGGTGGGAGTGTTGGCGGTACATCATTATGGCCCGCTCCTAGACGACCTATCGTAGTATCATGCTCAACAGTCGCGAAGTAATTAAAATATGTAGTAATATGGATTACTACAGGACGAGTAATAATTCTTCATAAATGCTGCCGTGAAAATATGCATATACAGACGCGATTCCCTGTAACCAAAAAGTATTCCTACTGTACATGGAGACTGCCCCCCCCCGCCCCCCCCCGCCAGCCCGGCTTGCCTGTGCGCGCCTCCGCGCCACTGTGTCCGACCCGCCCCGCCCCGACGACACCCGCCTCAACAACACTTGCAGCTGCACTGCTTGCCGCGCCTGTTTGGCTGCGCAAGCAACTCTAGAACGATGCAGATACCGCAGCACCCCCGACTGGCTCCAGGCAGGTGATACGCGTCCGTCGTGCGGATACAATTCCCAGGGGCCACCTGGCGATATCCTCCCGGTTGGTCGTCGGAGCGACGGGGCGGCGGAGGGCCGGGATCGCTGGACTGAGTAGGGCCTCCGCGGGTGCCCTGCCTACCCGCCTAGGAAGTGGTGCCGGGCTGCCGGATGAAGCGCCCCGTAACGCGTAGCGGGCTGGCGGATGGCGTGGAGGAGGGGGCGGACGTCGTGTGCCTGCTGAGCTCCAGCGACGACAGCGGCAGCGACGCCACGGTAGGAGTAAATATATGCCGCCCAGCTGTATATTCGCTCCGGATCCCCCCCCCCACCCCCTCTTCAACCAAAAGTAAAATGTATTTGAATCCCACCCACCACCGTCCCACAGAGCTGCATATTCCTGGATACCCCCTGGTGAAGTTCCTCGCGTAGCCGTGGTTCCGTGTGCCGAGACTCTGAGCCTCTGAACCCCTCGGCCCGGTGCCGCATCGCAGGCGGGCGCGCCGCGGCCAGCCGTCGGCAGCCAGCAGTCCAACGGCAGCTTGGCGCTCTCTTCGCAAGGCAGCGCCGGCCAGCAGAAGCCACGCTCGCGGGGGAAGCTCAGCCTGGTGGCCTCCCGGCCGGCGCGGCGGGGCGGCAGCGGCAGCGGCGGCGGCGGCGGCAGCTCGCGCGGCATTCTGCAGTTAATGAGCCGACCCGCCGCAGCTGCGCCGCCCACCAAGCGACCTCGCCTGGCTGGGCAGCCGTCAACCGCGCCAGCCATCGTGGTCTCACATGTGTCCTGGGCGCACGAGTACGCGCCACAGCGCGCGGAGGATCTCGTCATCCACAAGAAGAAGGCATAGAGCCCCCCCCCCCCCCCCCCCCCCCTTTCCCCCCGGCCTCAAACGCTGAAATTTATGGAAAAGTATATTAACCCGCGAATCATCGGCTGCTACCGTCTGCTGGGGACTATGAGCAACAGATGCTGGCATGTGTTTGGTTGCGCCGTTAGGCAGGGCTCGGAGGATAATGGGGCCTGAGGACGCCAAAAAAGGGGGGGGTGAAGTGGCTGAGGGTGTGGTGGCTGCTGTTGGGTAATATTGTGCAGGTGGAGGAGCTGCGCGGCTGGCTGGGCGAGGCGGCGGCGCGCTGCGGGCGACCCGCGGCCGGCTGCCTGTTGCTGACTGGCCCGCCAGGTGCAGGATCCCCCCCCCCCCCCCCCCCCCCCCCCCCTCCTCTCTCTCTCTCTCTCTCTCTCTCACACACACACATCTGCCTTCTCCTTTGCTATCTCCTCGACCCTTCCTTTCCCGTCGGCCACTTTTTGCACCGGTGCACACTGACTGGGCGTCATCCTAAAGGAACATCAAGGGAAATGCGGGGATCCCTGCGTGGCCACATGATGTGATTTGATGTGCGGAGGTACAAGGCACAGCAGGTGGTTGCTGATGGGGTGCTGGCTGCTGGCGCACCGGCAGGCTGCGGGAAGAGCACGCTGGTACGCGTGCTGGCCGCAGAGGCGGGGCTGCGCCTGTCAGAATGGACGCCACCGTCGGGTGCGCTGCCCCCCCCCCACCCCCCCCCTTTCCCCAACCACCACCCTCCCTTTACCCACCCTCCAGGGCTGATGGGGGCAGCTTGCCGCGTGCGCAGGCGCCACGTGGGAGGAGCACCAGCACGCAGGAGGCGCCGCGGGGCAGCCGTACCGCTCCAAGCTGGACGAGTTTGAGGACTTTGTGGGGCGCTCCACGCTATTCCCTGCGCTGGCGCTGCAGCGGTCCCCCCCCCCCCCCCCCCTCACTCCTTCGCTCTTGCACCCTCCCTCCCCAGATGCTACCGACCCCAAGCATGGGCACATCAGGCACATGCAAAGCAGTGCTACGCTCTGTGAACCGCCGCGCGTGCGTTGCTGGAAAGGTTTTTCATTATTTTTGTCATGGCAGTTCATAGCGGATAGGGGTAGAGGGGGGGGGGGGGACATATAGCTGCCTGTGGGAATGTATTCCCAAAATTTGCCGTTTGTGCACAGCGTCACAGCGCATGCACTCGTGGAGGGCGCTTTAGCAATCATGGTGCATTGCTTCACAGAATGCACTGCCGGGGGCATAGCTGTCCACGCGGCTTTAGAATGCGGTGGTGCCCGATAGCCACCTACAGCTCCATGCAGCCCCCCCCCCCCCCCCCCCCCCCCTTTCCCTCTCTCTCTCTCTCTCTCTCTCTCTCTCTCTCTCCTGGTGTTATGTGTTGCCTGGATGCCTGTGACATGTGCGCACCCCCTGCAGGAGTAGGACCGCGGCACCGGGTGGCAAAGCAGGGGCTGTGCCGCCGGAGCAGGTGCTCTTCGTCCCCCTCCCCCCCCCCCCCCCCCCGCCTTCCCCCTCGCCCCCCGGGTTCCACACACACTTCCCCCATCTGTCCGCGTCCTCTTGCCACTCCACGGCCCTTGATATCGCGCCCACCCATGGAGTGCATGTCACCATCGCTGGAACCGCTGCATGCGCGCTTCCCCCTTGTCTCTTTCGCGTTGCACCTCCCTACGGAGGGTGCTGCCTCATTTAGGCTCCGCTCCAGCTGGTGTTGTCCCCCCCCCCCCCCCCCCCCTCACTCCCTGCCACTGCCCCTGTGCCACCCCTTTGCAGGAGGAGGGTGCCAAGCTGCTGCTGATCGACGACCTGCCGCACGCGGCGGGTCCCTCGCAGCGCTCGCGCCTAGCCTGCAGCCTGGGCCGCCTCGCTGCCGCCAGCCGCTTTCCCACTGTCGTCATCACCACCACGGGTGCCTCCCCCGCCCCCCTGCCCCCCCCCCCCCCCCCCCTTACCCGCCCTTGCAACCTCCATGGCCCTCTTTTTCACCACTGCGCCTGCTCAGCCTATTCCCTCCCTCCCCATCCCTCATTGCTGCCTCTCAGCCTTTTCCTCTCTTGCGGCCGCTATCAATCCCACCCCGCTCCTCCTCCTCCCTGCGCCTCCCATGTCACCAAGCTATGCCTGCTGGCCCACAGGGGATAGCGCAGCATCCAGCGAGAGGTTCTCCAGCGCGGCGCTGGGCTCCCACCACGGCCTGCACAAGGTGAGACCTGGTTTTGGATCACCGTCTGCTGGGGGTTGGGCCCTGGGAAAGGGGGGTTTGGAGGCAGAGGGTCATGGGGGCGGATGATGTCAACGATGGCAACTGGAACCGCGGTGGCAGGAGCTGCTGGTGGAGATGGAGGCTTCGGGCGTGCGCGTCCTCTCGCTCAATCCTGTGACCATCAACAACGCAGCCAAGGCGCTCAAGGTGGGCGCTGCCTCCCTGCCTTGGGGGCATCGGCCCGTCAGCCTGGTGCTGGGCCTGGCAGAGCGGATGGAGCGGAGCGGGGGTTAACGGAAAAAAAAGCGCACTGAGACCCTAAGACCCTAAAACCTTGAGGCTGTGCTCGGGTGCCCCCCCCCCCCCCCCCCCCCTCTCTGCAGCTGATCGGAGCCGCAATGGGCGTCAGCCTGACGGACGAGTCGGCTGTAGCGCTGGCGGAGGCGGCGTCCGGCAACCTCCACAACGCCATCGAGTGCCTGCAGCTGCATCTGCTGGGCCACGCGCGTCTGGGGGCCAAGCCCCTGCCCAAGGTCCCCACCCCCCCCCCCCCCCCCCGGGGAGTGACAAGGCTCTTTGTAGATGTCACACGCGGGGCAAGTGGGCATGCCAGTAGCTTTCCGTAGCAAAACCTGTGTAAGCCTTATTCAAACCGACCCATCCTCACAGGTCCACTAACACATCCACGGTTTGGGTTCTCGGTGTGTTTGTCTCATCGCCGCCGAAAGAGAGGAAAGCATCCCTTCATGTGCCTGACCGTCCCCGCTGCTAACCGTCCCCTGTGCTGCCGGCAGCAGACAGCGCGGCCGAGCAAGAACGCGCGAGGGCGCAAGAAGGCGCCCGCCGGCGCGCAAGTGAGCCTGCTGGGGGCGGGGGCGGCGCAGGCGGGGGCGCGGCCCGCATGGACACCGGCCTGTCGCTCTTCCACGCGCTCGGCAAGCTGCTGCACGGGAAGCGCCTGCCGCCAGGTGAGCCAGCGACTCTCTGCCCCCCCCCCCCCCCCCCCACAACACACACCAAACCCAGACTCCAATGCAGCCGCTTGCGCGGCGCTGCGCTGTGCCGTGCTGTGGGTGACATGCGTAGGTCCATGTAGGATGTGATGGCTGGGCTGGCTGGACACCTGCTTCTGCACGCCGCCCCGCTGCTCTTTTGTACGCGGCGGCTCGTAGGGTATAAGAGACCCTCAAACAGATCCTCGAAGGGCCCCTGAAAGGGATCCAGCTTCAAGCGGCACCGCGGCTCTGTATATGCAACCGCCCTGGTTACCGCCACTGTCGTTAGTGTTACACACACACACACACACACGGTTTCGCACACTCGCCCCGCGGTCCCCAGAGCAGGGCGTTCACATTTCGTACATCGTTCTTTGGTGTTAGTGATGCCAGTGTTACACCGCAGTCATTACTCGAGTTGTTCGGCGAGCTCTACGCCTGCCCCATGGAACAGCTCACGAGCAATGCCCGTCTGGTACGTTAGGTGGAGCCTGTACATACTCCCCTTGCCAGTCTTTATCCGATTAACACAATGACCAAGTGTTTTGAAAGGCGGCTGCTGTTAAAAATGCGAAGTAGGTGATTTTGAATGTACGCCAGGTGAGGTGATTCACGGCACAGACCCTACCAAATCCGGAGCGAAGCCCTTACACCCTGTTGGCCATGCCGCTTGTGACGCAGATGGCGGCGCCCACGCGGAGGAGCGGGACGGAGCAACCGGAGCTACGGCTGCGGGCTGGATGAGCCTGCCGGCGCTGCGGGGGGCGGGGGTCCCCGCGGCGGAGCCCCTGCCCCCGCTGCTGCTCAGCCAACAGTGCGCCGCCCGCCCTCCCCCCCCTGCTGGACCCCGCCCACACGTGCTCCCGGTGCTGCTCCTCATGCCAACAAATTACGGTATTGGGCGGCGTCTCCTACGATGGCGGGTGGAATATGCGTTGGGGCACATCCGTTGTGGAGGCAAGTGTAGCGCCAGTCGCGTACTCGGGTGCGTTTCGGCTCGTTCAGCTTGCGGACAAACCTGCATGCGAGCCGGGGCGGTCGGGTCATACGGCCCACTCCACAGGCACGCGAAGCACGCGCGCGGAAAGAAGTGACAGAGATGGATCCCATGCAATTACCGTTGGGAAGAATTCTACTACAAGCGTCCGCCGCAACTTTTGCAGTGAGTATCGTGTGTAACCGTGGAAACCGTACGCCGCGCCATCCGCAATAACATGCAAAGGGATGCTGATGGTTTTGGAGCTGCACAGAAAGAGCAGCAGTCAATGATAGCACATCGTCCTTGTGCTCCACCACCCCTCCTTCCTCCCTTTGGTTTATGAGTAAGAAGGGGGGGGGAGGGGGGCTTCGGTGCGGGGATCATTGTGTTACACGTGACCTTGCACCGCTGTTCTGTGATTTCAGCGCATTTCCATACTGGCGGCGGTGTGTTCACGTGCGGGATGGTAGCTTTGCCAGGCTGATAGCAGGCTTAGGATCCCCCGCCACCCCCCTCCCTCTTCCTCCCCGCACTCCCTTCCCAACTACCGCCATCCAGCAGCGTAAGCCCACAATGGGTAGACATGGCAAATGGATAACATTTATGGGGGAGTTCACTGGGCATGGCAGATCACAAGGCCCTTATTGGCCATGACATGCCCAGAACGATTGAGCATGCATGCATGCATGCATGCTGTCTTCTCGATCAACTTATTTAGCTGCCAATGTCTATTGTAGTATATGCACTGCCCATCCACAAAAACAAGTAACGCACATGTATATGAATGTGAATGGAGGGTGTCGATGTGTATGACTATGTGTTGATATATATGTAAATGTATTTAAATGCACGTGTACTTATATTTGCGCATGACATAGACACACCTAGTTTCATGGAGTGGCGTCAGACCCACGCCCGCCAATGTGTAGGCTTTCGTCCTGACTGCTGTCCAACCCCGGGCGTGCTATGCGGGCAGCCTACGGCGCCCGCCGTCCGCCTCCGACCCCGAGGCGACGCTGGGGCGAGCCCAGCTGGACGCGGATTCCGTCTCTGCCTTCCTGCAGGTGCGCTCCAACCCCCCCCCCCCCCCCCCCTCCCCTCTACCTGCATGTGCCACGCGGCAAGCAGGCAAACAGCAGTAGACAGTGACTACCCCAAGGGAGCTCGTTTGTACTGAGCCATCACCAGACCTGACGTGGAACTTCTGTGCGTCACGTGACTGTGGCTGTGTTTATTCGCGTAGTGTCGTGTGTGGGTGTGGGGGCGGGTGTGCATGTGTTACGACCCAAGCGCGCATGAAATCCGACAATGGAGTACACGGCCCCTCTTGAAGTCTGAAGCCTAGCCCCGTCAAGATCTGAATGGACAGCCCCAAACCCCAATCCGAACGTTCGACTGTGTATTGTGGAGCATACGAGATGCGCCATGTACACACCAAGGGTGTCAACGTATGTGTAGGCATATATGTGTGCGCGCGCTCGCTCGCGCGCGGGTGTGTGTGTATACATGATAGCTGCTTGATTGTTTATCGACACTGTGGAATACCAAGAGCCTTTAGTCCCACCGCGGCCGGATCACACATGACCCCCCCCCATCCCCCTCCCCCCCCCCCCCCCCCCCCATCCCCCCTTTCCTCGGAGCTGCATGTCTATCCCCCATCTGGCTCACCCGCCTCCTCGACCTCCTGGATTCTGGCAGGAGAATATGTGCGACTTCATCGCGGAGGAACGCATCGAGGACGCGGCCGCCTGTGCGGACTACCTCAGCCACGCCCAGCTGCTGGGGGCGCAGCAGCGCACGCGGCCTTCCATGGGTGCGGCCCAGCGGCCCCCCCGCCCCCCAACCCACCACCACCTCCACTGACGACACGCATATACCCCGAAGCCCGCGCTTTCTGTCCTCCCCAAATCAACCAAGCGAGCCGTTGTCCGTTTGACTGTAAACACTGTAGGGTACGCACCATTGATCTACTCTCTGGGTTCTCAGCAGTTCCAGTTCCATCCCTCACCAACCATGTCCAAACATGTGTACCCTGTCCAACTGCGTCCAAACATGCTCAACCATGTCTATACACGTTCATCCTTTCCACCGTGCGACCACGCTCAACAATGTCTACTTGTTCCATTCCTCATCAACTCCGTCCAAACATGTCCACCTTGTCCAATCATATCCAAATACGTTAAACCGAGTCCAACCACCCATGCCAAAGTCCCCCCCCCCCCCCCCCCCCCCCCCCTCCTATCCACACCAAAGTTTCTCCTTCCTGGTAACGACCTTTTATCCGGGCTATCTGGCTTGTCCATGTGGCGCTTCCTCTGGCGGGATGGCGGCGCCTCCGGTTGATTCTCACCGCCCCGTCGCATGGCGTGTTGCGCATCGGGCCGCCAGGCTATCTCACGGACGCGGGGCCGTTTGACGTGGCGAGCAGCGTCGCGGCGCGCGGGGTGATGTGGGCCAACTCGTCGCCGCTGTCGCGCTGGCAGCCGCTGCGCGGCCCGGGGCTGTGGGCCGCGGAGAAGGCGACCCGGTTCAACGCGGAGCAGCTGGCGGGGATGGCGCTCGCTGGAGGCTCCGGCAACGTGGCGCTGGCGAGCTGCAGCCCGCAGCTGGCGGCCGAGGTTGCGCTGGCCCGCTCCCCGCCCCCCTGACCCTCCTCACCACCGCAGCGCAAACGACGAGCGTGCCCACACACCGCGGGGCAGGTCGGCGTGCGCATGCTCCTGCGCCGCAAGATGCGCCAGCTGTTGCGCCTTGCGCTGTAGCGCCCGCCCTCGGAGCATCGGTCGCTTGTGACAGCAACGGCGATGACGCAACGGCGGCGACCCTGTCGGTGTGGCGGTGACCACGATGCTAACTGAATACACTATCACAATCACAGTGACACTGTTACCATGGTGGCAATGACGCTCGAGGGCGGTACCCTGCTTCCCGGCAAACAACAACAATTACAACGATGGCGGGCGTGTTTAAATTGTTGATGGAGCACTGGTAGCTGTAAGCGTGAACTGGTGCATTCCGGAGTGCCGCGCACACTCCGCGGCCCCACTCACAGGTCTCACTCTCATTCCGATTCGGGGTCTCTAAGAAAGGAACGCTCTCACCACACCACACCACATGGCGACGATGCGATGGCGCTCCGACGCCAACCGTGGTTGCCGATGTGGATACATGCGATGCGTTCACCTGTGCGGTTAGTAGCTGGGTGAACGCCACCGCTGTTGGACGTCACTCTCCCGGGCAGCGAGCCGCCTGCGAGTCCTGGTAGCTGGCTGCAAGCCGGTGGGGGGGGGGGGGGAGCGCTCCGGCAGCTCGATGCGTTGGTGTCTGGGGCGCGGGGCTGTCAACCTACAACACTCTACACCCAAACCCAGGCCGCCTGTGCTTGATGACGCGCTGAGCTGCCCCTCCTTCCCCTCCCCCCCCCCCCCCCCCCCCCCCGGGCTCCGGCCGGGCAGGTGCTCCCCTTCCTGCGTTGCCTGCGCGGCTCCGCGGAGCACGCGGACCTGCTGGCGGCGGCGCTCCCGCGGCGCTGGATGTGCCTGCGGCACGGGCAGGCCGTGCTGGACGAGGCGGCGCGGCCGCCGGCTGGTGCCGCCGGCGCGCGCGACATCGGCGTGGAGGGGCAGGGTGGAGAGAAGGAGGAGGAGGAGGAGGAGGACGCCATTGAGGAGGGCTGACGGCCCCCCCACCCCCCCCCCCCCCCCCCCCCCCCCTTCCCCCGGCCCGGTAGAATTCGGGCGCTGATTCGGAATAAGCTGCGTCGCCGTCATTGGCACGGCGATGATGATCACGAGCGCCCCATTGCTGGATGTAGCAATGAGTGCAGTCCGCCCTGCGTTCCTCGGTACATGCACTCGGGGCGCGCTCCTCGCTGCGGGTGGGGCGCATTCATCGCCCCATGGAATGCGGGTGCCGGCGCACGTGTAGGTGGCCTTACCACTGCAACCCCCAACGTGGGCGTGCTCGCGAGCTACACAAACATCCGCTGTTGTTGCGCTATAGTGTCGTCCACATTTGACTCGCGGCAGCCAAGGCGGGTTCTTTTCCGCAGTGCTCTTAGGACCGCGCCGGCGCCCGTGGCCACTTGAAAACAAAGCCCAGCAGCGAATGCCACGTGAGACGCATGCCATTCGGCCAAGAGATCACACATTTCCTGTGACCAGGGGTCAACTTCACCGCCCTGACATGTAAAGGGCCGGAAAATGTTGAGGTGGCTTTCGATGCGTGCGGTAGGTCCGCGATCACGGCGCCTTTTCCTCAATTCCAAACGCTACTGATAAACCACGGCGTCAAGTCTGCGCCACCGCAATTGCTATGTTGCTATCTACTCGTCTGGCAGGTGGCAATGCTGATGTTTTGCCAATGCCGCATGGAGAAGGAAACACATCCCCGAAAACAGATCCCTCGTTTGCCCGCACCCATTGCTTACCGGCGCACTGGGCGGCGGCGAGGGGTGCCGCATCGATCAACACCTCTCCGACTGAGTTATGGGTGAAACACGCCACTCCACCGTCCGACTCGATGACCATTGACAATGCGCGAATGAAGCCGCGTGCGCTACAGCGATATATGACCGGGCAGAGCACGGCGGCGCATGCACACGCGTATATAGCCACACGCCGTGCACACCGCAGGTACACCTTACTGCGTGGAACGCAAAGCCGAGAGCATCGGCCCTGCTGCTCAATCGCGCAATATGTTGGCTTGCTGCCGATGTAGGTCAGTGTTACAAATCAACCCGGGGCTTGTGTCCTACGGTATGATATTCCAACAACGCTAAACTACGTGTGAGAGACATCGCTCGTCATTCGAGCGGCAGTGTACCTATAGTTGGCCAGGGTCGGGCGGGGCAAACATATTCCCAAGCTGACCAAAAGCTCCAAGCACTGCCGCCACCATTGGATAATGTCGTCGCCCACTGGGCGCCCATGGTGGTATGTACGTGCGTATATGCCGCTGGAGCGTTGCGTGCTATGGAGCGAAGCACGCCCTATCGGCATTCGGCCCTGGCGGGGTTGCTACCTAGTACTACACTGTTATCGCCTTCTCGGAAAGTGCGACCGAAATGCGAATGCACTTATTGCATTCCTTGTAGTTGCCGTCCATTCTCACGGTTCAACGTCGCTCCGCTGTCGGCGTCGGCTCCACGGCGGAGTCGTCCGCGCCGCAAGCAAAACGAGCTTCGATCCTGGGCTCGTATCGGCCGCCCAGCTACTTGTCTTCCCCCTCCCCCTCCTCCTCTCCCTCCTCCTCCTCTACGAGATCGTCGCAGGCGTGCGCCGTCACCACGGCCATGTCCCGCTGCTCCTCCTCGCGCATCACCTCCTCCGCCGCCTCCGCAACCTCATCGTCCGTGTCGACCGGCCCGTCGGAGGTGCTGCCCTTGCGGCCGCTGTCCGCCTCCCCCGCCAGGATGCCCTCCAAGTTGTCCGGCAGCTCGAGGCTCTCCAGGCTCGCGAAGGCCGCGGCGCCGGTGCTCCCGAGCACCAGCGTGTGCGCCTTGGCGTGCAGCTCGTGGGAGGTGTACGTCTGCTGCATGCGGTGCAGCGCGCGCAGCACGGTCGACGCCGACTGCGCGAGGCCCCGCGTGCAGACGACGAGGCCGCTCAGGATGTGCACGGGCGTCAGCTGCAACATCCGCGAGTCGGCCGCGGCGATGGGCAACCGGGGTTGGGCGGGCATGTGTAGCACGCGCTCCATGATGCTGTGGAGGATGAGCAGCAGCTGTTGCTCCGTGTCCGCCTGAGCCACAGTTCAAGTCAAACTCGGGGACCACAAACCATGCCGAGCATCGCCAACATCAACAACTCCGCTGCTCCAAGTCGAAGCCGACATCCTCCGGAAATCACAGCACCCCGATAGACAAGCGCAGCGCCGTGTCGGCCGCCAGATTGACTTGAACCGCAGTTACCTTGGCGGCCGTCAGCGCGGCAAAGGCCTCGTCCACCGGGACGCTCGCCTCGCGGCACTCGTCCAGCACCTGGTTGGCGCCTCCCGGAGCCCAGGGGTGCTGCGGGCGATGCACCCAAAGCCGGGGAGGGCGGATGGCGAGGGGCGGCAAATGCCCAGGCACATCTAAGGAATGGAGCGTGCGATGTTTGGCACGGGGTGCATCACGTGCTCGGATGTCTCTTCACCAATGCGCTGCGGGAACACATACACATACACATACACCTCGGCATGCACCGGTACCCACAACCTATATATATCACCATTTCACTATGCGTACATGCACACACTTACATTCTAACCATTACACTGAGGGCATGGTTGGACGTAACACGCCCGTTGGTATGAACCGACTACGTTCAGTTATGTCCACCCCCCCGGAGGAGACGTGTTCTGAGCTCATTCCGTTTCAGCCAACAGAATACCGCGCCGGGGCGCTCGTTCCCGTCTCGCGAGGCATGCCAGGCGCTCAACAATCGGCTCAAAGTTGACGCCCACGATGGCGTCATCCGCCGCGCCCGCCAGCGAGCTCCCCGTCCGTACCCCCGGGAAGTGCGTGGACTACGACGATGGCATCGGCAATGGCAATTCGACGAGAACTCCAAGACGCAATCGACGGGGAACTATGCCGCGTTAGGGCTACCAAAACCCTAGTTAGGTCTAACCCTGGTAAAGGACCCACGCCACAGTGGCTCAACGGTAGTGCTAAGAGGCCGAGCCCCGCATCTCTCTCCTCTCCCGTCCAAGCCCTCCCTTGCGTGGCAGCCGCACCTTGCCGGTCTTGAGCAGCTGCCACATGGCGGCGTGGCGGAACATGGCGGTGATGGAGGCCATGCACGGCACCAGGATCCGGAGCTGCTGCTGCGTCAGGATGTTGGCGATGCTCACGGGGGCGCCGTTGGTGGCGAGGGTGGCAAAGCCGGTGCTGACGAGGCGGATGGACACGCTCGCCCACACGCTGAGCGAGGACAGCGCCTTGTGCACCTGGCGGCCGGGGGAAGGGGGGGCCTAGTGTCAAGAGCACCAACAACCTTGGTTTGTTTGCATTTGGCAACACGCCCAAGTTTGAAAGGGTTTCAGGGGGTAGAGCAGCATGGATTTGAACTTAAGGCGCGAGGTGTAAATGAAGCGGCGGTCAGGCTAGTGCGGCGACTAGCCAGCCTACATTCAGTGGCACCAAGACTCTTTTCTCATATCTACACGTATGACCCATAGTTATTCCTATGTTCCAAAGCCCAAAGGCATTAGTGAGGGTGCGATGAGAGAGGGGTGGGAGGGGGGGGGGGGGGCATCACCTCCGTGAACATGCTGTCTTCCGGCACAAACTGACCAAAGCAGGGGTCGCCGTCCAGTGAGGCGATGCGTTGTTTCAAGATGGCGAGTTTGCGGGTGAGCTGCTTCACGAGGTTCTCCGCCTATGGTGGGCAATTGGAGGAAAGAATGGGGCTTGAGTTGCGAATCCCTCCGCACCCACACATACATACGAATCTACATGTTGGATAGTTCACAAAATGAAGTGACAAGTCCAACCTACATGCATAGCAACAGGAAGCCATGCACGCACACGCGCACAAACTCACACACACGCATGCACGCACACACTCGGCATTAATACACATGCCTATACTCGCATGTCATGGCCAAACTAAAATAAGGCCCGGTTGCCTATGCATTGCCAGCTTGTGAGGCATGTGTCGTTCATTGCATCCACAGCCTCTCTATGTAGGCATATAATTCCGAGACTAAATGCCCGGTTCCCATAACAAGAGCAGCCTCGGCACTGCTACGGCAGACCTCATTGCCGTATTATGTAGCGCATGCCTACTGCCACCACCAAACACAAGCCGGATCATCACGCGGCTCATGGCTTGGCATTTGGTGGGGGGGGGGGGGGGGGGTGGGAGGAGCAGCCGGGGAGGGGGGAGCAGCCAGGGAGGGGGGGGGGGGGGGGGGGGGGGATTCATGCATTGACGGGGGCGCGCTCGACACGCACCCGCTGTCGATTGGCCGGGTTCCCCCGGTGCAAGTCCACCTGGATCGACATCAGCCGCAGCATGTCCCTGTTGTCCGTGACCTTGCCCGTGCTCTTCTCTTTGCCTGGCGAGGGCGGCTCCACGTCGGCGATTTGGCTCGGGGGAGCCGTCTTGCTGGGCTTGGCCAGAGGATCCATGGGAGCGTCCTGGCCGCGGGGGGGGGGGGGGGGGGGGGGGGTCGGGGCGTTCAATCATAGGGGTCGACGGACTCCCGTGCGCTTGACGCTGCGGCCAACATGCAGCCTTCGAACGGGGGGAATCGCTACAAGAACAAGAGGAGCGCTCTCTGGACATCCCATACGCGTGCGTGGGGGGGGGGGGGGGGGGTTACCTCTGTGCTTACGCCGACAATGGAGTCGTCTTGAGTCTCCTCCGGAGCTGCAGGCAGCCACGACAGCGGCTCCTCTTCCGGCGTGAGGGTTTCGATAGTATCCTGCTCACATCACGCGCGGCAGCGGCGGACAGCTGAGGCGCCTGCCCCTGATGCCGTCACAGGTGTGCAGTGGTTACTCGGGGACCGCACCACCGCTGAGGGCCGCGGCGGAGGGCAGCGCCTCACCTGCAGAGAGCTGAATATCTCCCGGCAGATGCCGACGCAGTCGTGTATCGCAAAGAGCGTCAGCTTCTGCCCGGAGCGCGGAAAGATGAGGATCTCGCAGAGGATGACGATGACCGCAGCGAAGGTCACCTGCGTTGGCATGCGCATCTCATCCTCACACTGTCAAAGGGCGGCTTGGGCAAGGCGGCCGCGCGAGTGTCCCCGCGGTGTCAGTCAGCCATGCAGCCGCGTAAAGTGTGCAGCTCCAGCGTGGGGAGCTGACCTCGTACACCACCGTCACAAAGGTGAGGTAGGAGGCGCTGTTGTCAACAATGTAGAAGTCGTAGTTGACCAGTACGGATGTCGCCGCAAAGCTGGCCATCTTGAATGCGTACCCGGAGGACCTGCGGCGCGCACATGCTGCTTCAGTGGGCGCGCATGGAGCGATCGGCTGGAGGGCTGGGTGGCCAATGGACAAAAGGGGGGGGGGGGGGGGGGGGGGGCAGCGGATGGGGGGCTCACTGGGATTCCAGCTCGTTGTAGCGCATGGCAAACATCCAGATGGTGCCCACCACCACCGGCGCGATCCACCCGTCCCCCGGGACCAGCGACATGATGAGCGGCAGCGTGTTGATGGCGATCATGGCGCCCAGCACGCGGTGGACTGACACCTGCGAGCACGCCGGCCCCGCCATGGCCCCGCCAGGCAACGAGAGAGTAAGTCCGGGAGCTCTAGCCTTCCACACGGGTGAGCCCACCATGTGACGAGGTATGACAAGGGCTATCAACTGGACGTGCTGGTACGTGCTGAAAACAATTACATGGCATATGCGCCGAGGGATAAACATCCGTCGCTAGTATGCGCACGAGGCCGCAGCATATCACCGGGAGGGTATCATTAAGGCTGACACTGCCGGGCTTCCGATACCCGCCACGGTGCATCGCGCGTCCGCAATACGGTGAGATGCCGCCCCCGAGATGTCGCAGGTCGTATTATCATGTCCACGATGACAAAAGCCCCACGGAATGTAATGCTGACGGGATTGACTATAATTGAACCCTGCCCCCACCGGCGGGGTGTAGTATTGTCACCCATCTTCGTCAATCGTGTGTGATACCCCTTCCCCTTGCTTTAACACCTACACGGAATGGTTTATTCAGCAGATGGGGCACTGGTTGTCAATGGCCTTGACGGTCTGGCCCTTAATACCGGAGGGCCCCGGAAAAGCGGAGGATCCCGGAAAAGCGGGGCGCACCTTGATGGTGCCCGTCTTCTCCACGCCGCCACCGGCAATGAGCATCGCGGTGTGGAAGGACACCTTGCTGCCAACGCCCTCCGAGGTCGCGCCCGCCAGCAGCGCGAGCGTCATCGCGACGGCTACTCGGAACGAAAACTGCAGCGACGCTCTCGACACGTCGAACAGCCCCTTCAGGCTGGCCCACAAGCGCGACGCCATGTCCGACATGCTCACTGCAGAGCCACCACGCGCGAACATGCACCGCAATAGTCAGGCTCTTGACCGGGGTAGGGACAGCGGGAGGAGGGGGCGGGGGGGGGGGGGGGGGGGGGGGGGAGAGATGTTGGATGGATGGGTAGGCGCGAGGCGGGGGGGGGGGGGGGGGGGGGGGGGGGGTCTGATGGTGGTGGTTTCGGAGCGCTTAGGAGAAGGGGCCCTACGTGACGTCACCATCGTGACTCAAGCGGATTGTTTTGGGATTAAAAGGGGGGAGGGGTTGGGCCAGAGAGAGGAAGACACATGTGCTTAGAGGAGGGGGGGTAAGGGGAGTGGGGGTGCGCACTGCAGAAGGCGGCGCATGGCCAGCTGCGCGACGCCGCCGAGCCAAACGCCTCGCACTCCTGGAGGCTCAGCAGCACACGCGACACGATGCGCGCGCTGAAAAAGAGCGCCGCGTCGCCCATCGCGTTCTCCTTGGCCATCACCGCCAGGTCGCTGTTCAGCACCTGCCGGCCACCAGCACCGCGGCGCCCCTCAGCAATGCACCCTCCCGACATCATTGCATTGCATACTGCTGCAGTCAGCAGGGTTGCCGGGGTTTCGCGCCTTCTCGGCGGCCCGGTTGCGCGAGGCGATGACGCTGCGCTGGACCTGCTCCTGCCCCTCCTTCAGCGCCTGCATCGCGTCCGTGATCTCCTGCAGCTTGGGCGCAATGCCGTGGTGGCACCGCCAGCAGCACGGGCCACACGCCTGCGTGGGTCCAAGCACAAAGCTGCAGCAGAGGAGGAGGGGGGGGGGTAATGTCACATGTCAGATGTGCCAAAACGGCAATGAGCACAGGTCAAACATAAACATGCCCTGCCTCTCAGAGTCAGAACTCACACGAAACTTTAGCGGAACTGTAGCAGCTGCCCCCATTGCACCCATCCACCCCATTCTGAGGCTTATATTACGAGTTACTGTACGGCTAGGTGCGCCGGCACCCATATGTGTCCTGCGGGTATAGGGCAGCAGCTTGAGCCAGCTATGAGACGGCGAGGGGGCGGGGAGAGGGGGGGGGGGGTGGGCATGTGTGGGTTTGAGGTGCACCTGCTGACCACGGCGCTGGACTTCCACAGCAGCACGCTCTGCCGCATGAGGTCGTCGCCGATGGGGCCCAGGATGGCGGCGTACCACTTGCCCATCTTCTCGTGGTGGCTCTCGATCAGCGTGTTCACCTGATGTACAGGGAAATGGGGGGAGGGAGGGGAAGATTAGGACAGCCGTGACGCGCCTTTCAAGCAGCTGCGAGGTGGGCCGAAAGGACTGCCGGCGCAGCGTCTGGGGTAGGCTGCCCCGGCGCGCACCCGCATCATCGCCTTGAGCCACTCCAGCGATGCCTGCTGGTGCTCTATGATCTGCCTGATGGTGCGGCGCAGCGCCGGGGACATGCCGACCTCCCACCACATGTTGCCGAATAGGGGCGGCAGCGCCTGGCAGGCAGGGAGGGCACCAGCGTCCAGCGGCGGCCGTCAGCGCGGAGATGACATGACGGCTTCCCCCTCCCCCCCCCCCCCCCCTCCCCCCTGGCTTTCCCTGGATGCGCCTTCCTGCCCCAGCCCAGCCTTACCTGCAGGTTGCTGGCCGCAAGGTCCAGCTGATCCAGGGCAAACATCTTGGTCTGCGAGTCCGTCCGGCAAGATGCAAGAAGCGCCCTCAGCTCATGGGGGTGAATACCGGGCGCGCAGGGGAGCAGGAGAGGGGCTGCGCGCGGGGAGGGGCGGGCAATGCAGGAGGGCGGAGTGGGCGGCGGTGAGAGAGGGCCGGAGGGGGAGCGGGAAGAGCGCACCATGCTGGGAGACACGTCCGCCTGCTCTTCCGGGTGCTGGCTGTGCATGAGGATGAGCTTTGTGAGCACGATGTGGCAGTGGCTCAGCTGGCGCATCGCCGCCTGGGAACCGCCGCGGGTGGAAGGCGGCGGGGAGCGTGGGGAGGGGGGGGTCAGCACTGCGAGACGGGGTGGCCGGCAAAGATGGCAATTATGGAGGGCCGCTGAAAACGCCACCTGCAGCTTCTTGCCCAGCTCCGCGGAGGCGAGCACGGGGAAGGGGAACATGAGCGATGCCGCGGCGACGAGGCAGCCGATGACGACTCCCGGGAAATCCGCGACCTGCGCTGGCGTGCATGAGCCGCGCTCCGGTCAACCGCGCTCCCCTCGAGAGCCCGCCCGGGCAGCAAATCACCCTCTAAGCAGCACGGGGCTGGGTGTACCCTAAGACAGAAACCCTGCCAAGCTGAAAGCCCTAAGATGTATAAATAGGACCTGTCATTGAGGACATCCTGTACCTCCATGCCCACCCCCCTCTCCTCTCTCTGTTAGCGTTGATGAAGTGGATATCCAAAGGCCACGCCCCGCAATCACAAGCGTAGTCACTCACTGCAGCAGCGGGCTGTGCTTGTACCTGCCAGCTGCCTGAGCTCAGGGATGTGTCGGCCATGATATCGATCACGATCCGCGCGATGGCCTGGCCGATGAGCATGATGGAGATCTTCTGCGTGTCCGGCTGCGACCGGGCGGGCGAGGAGGAATTTCACACATTGGGAGGGCACGGGGCATTTATCAGGGACGTGCTCTGGTTTGGGGTGTTGGCGGTGCAGAATAATGTGCCCTCACAGCATCGCGACCCGGGCCGAGCAGGGCATGGGCTCAGCACGTTGAAGCTCCGTGACATTCCTTCCCGGGGCTGGAAGGGGTGCAAGTGTAGGGATGGGCGCTTGCACGGTTTGCGGATTGTGGTTTTATTCGGGCGGGGCCTAGGTCTTATTAGCGTGGGTCCATAGTTAGGGGCCCTCGCTTCACATCAGGGGCTTCTGTGTGGCCTGAGTCTAGGGGCCTTTGGCGGGCCCGTGGGTTGGGTGGGCGGGCATGGGACCTCAGGGTGGGCATTAGGGTGGGAGCAAGGGGCAAGGGGCAAGCTTGAGGAGAAGGGGGGGGGGGGGGGCACCCCGGTGGCAGCCAGCTGCATCAGCAACACGATGATGAACGTGAGCGCCGCGCCCGTCGAGAGCACCTCCCTGGCGCCGAGCTGCCCAAACGCGCCCTGGCTAGCCCGGCCCAACGCTTCGAGGCCGAACGATACGATGGCGGCGAGGCCGGCGCCCAGCGAGGACTGCACGCCGTGCTTGGTGGTCTCGCCCAGGCTGGGGCTGAACACGATCATCGCCACCAGGCTGATGTAGCTGTTGGCGAGCACCGGCGAGTAGGAGGTGCCCGGGATGACGCCCGGCAGATAGCACAGCAGCGCGCTGATGGCGAAGGCCAGCGAGGCGCGGGAGGCGAGGTGGGCGTGGCGCAGCGCGCGGCCGGTGGGGTGCCACCCGCTGAAGCAGCCCAGCAGGCGCCACGGCTGGGAGGAGTCCGAGCCGGGAGCCATCCTGACTGAGCTCAGGGGGTAAATAGAGCGGCCCCGGTGGTATCTACCGTATGGCCGCGGGCTCGGTCGGCCGCGCAGCCAAGCCGGCGCGCAGGGACTTCAGGCGACGCCTCGCTGAGCAGGGCCCCTGTGCGACATGCACCAGCTGGCGCGTCGTGAGTCCGAAGGGGGCAGGCCAGCATAAGTTTTGCGTGGTGCGTATCATGTCATTCCTTCGGGACGCTGAGCGCGGGCGGGCTGCGCAGCGCGGCAGTGTACATAAGTAACACTGAGCGAGGACGTGTTTTGTGTTAGGATTAGATACACCCACAATAAAACATTCGTTGTTAAGTATTAACTGAGGTTAGAAAACGACAACGGAGTGATGCCCCAATCCTATAGCGGTGCCAGCCCTAGTCGGCCGTGTGCAATCGGCGCCACGATGCTCCGGAAATTTCCGGAATCTTCCTGCGCCGATTTGTACGTCGGCCGCCGGCATCCCCGGCACCGGAGGGCTGGTGGCAGCAGCTCTAGACCCTTCAACAGCACTGGCTGTGCCTCCCTCTGCCCAGTGCCTACCTGCCTGCTCATGGAAGTAGTTTAACCAAGGATTAGTCGCCACATTATTTTGCAGTCGCCATGTAGCTGTCACCGTCGCTGCTACTCGTCGTACCCGTACAGGAGACATAAATATCGATGTCAATACAGCAGGGAATGAATAATATAAATGAGTAAATTGCAAAACAGGGTACAATTTTGACTCAATTAGCAGAACAGGGTGCAATAATGACGAATTGCAAAATAGGGCGTTCCGGAGTGAGCCACTCCTGGACAACTGCAACACAGGGTGCGACCGTCGCCGAACAACCGCATCAACTGGGGGCGCCACGCCGTGCACGGTTCCCGGCGCGCGACTGCAGCAGCGGACGGTAGAGCCGGTTGTGGGTGCACTCGCCCACAACTGGCGCCGCCAGCCGAAGCGCGATGCGCGTGCTTTTTCGCCGCGGCCGAGCAGTAGCGGCGAGATAGTAGCCGTTGCGCGTGCCGTATCGGCAGTGCGGCTGGTAGTCGCGCCCCATCGCCGATCCGCCCCAACAGTCGCACGTGCGGCGGCTCCTATGGGCGTGCATGTTGGTTCAACCTGCATGATCGTCGCCATGTTGTCACCTGTCACGCGTCTTGGCGGCGCGTTGGTCGATGCCTCCGTCGTCACCCCGCCAGAAGATGAGAGGACGGAGCATCACCAAAGGGCCGGGGCCGGGCCGCCGCGTTGGAGCCCCCGTCTACACCCTGTTCTGCAATTTGCCATACCCCGATTTGCACCCTCTTTTGCGACTACACCCTGTTCTGCAATCTGCCACTGCTCGGGATTGCACCCTGTTCTGTAAAAGCCGGGTTTGATACTGTTCTGCTAGTTTTAATGTCAAATTGTACCCTGTTTTGCAATTTTCCAAATGTACATTAGCAACTACTTCTTGGAATAAAATTGCAAAACACGCGGGCGGTGCGACGGTTCGACCGGCCCGTGGCGGATCGACCTTTCGGGAGAGGCGCGCCGACGAGGGTTCGGGCAAAGGTCGCTACCGGTAAGGACTAGTTGGTCCTCGTAGCGCCCATAGCGACTATATCTGGGGATAATGTATCGCCGGCGGCTTACAGTCGCGCCCCGTCGCCGATCCGCCCCAACAGTCGCCTGTGCGGCGGTTCCTATGCGCGTGCGTGTTGGTTCAGCCCGCCGAATCGTCATGCTCACATGCCACGCGTCTACGCGGCGCGTTGGTTAGTGCCCCCGTCGTTGCCGCGGTACCGCCGCGTTGTTTTGGCGTATCAGACGGATATCAAGCGTGAATGGGATAGAATACACGCGCGCGTCCACTCAGAAACCAGCCGTACTCGTACCTGTACCGTGAAATCAAACGAGCGAATATCGAACGGATGACGGTTTATTCACGAAGACGCAGCACGCGAGGACGGACGGAGGACGGACGCCTCATTTTTCGTAACGATACCGCGCTTCTAGCGGTATCTTTTCGCTCTTACTGCGGGATACTTTGGCCCGGCTCCTTTTTCTCCGCTCAACCCAAGAGGTAGGGGAATATATATTTACATGAGCTAGGAGCAGAAGGCGATATCGGAAATCACCAAAGTAAAAGGCAATCAGAAAGATCCTCTACATCGACTGCCGGGTGGAAGCAGTAACATGAGAAGACGCAGAGTGGGCACGAGCACACGCATCAGACTTGGCCATCTGCACACCGGCAGAGAGAACGCCGCCCAGGGTACCATGCACGCAAGCCGAGACCGTCCCGCTGCAACAGCCCCCGCCGTGTGCGCGACAGGTGACAGCGGAACTCTGCAGGTTGGCTGGCGACAAAGTTTCGAAGTGCCTGAACGGATTGACCACGAAGAAAGCAAGAGGTCGGGGCGGAAGGACCGCCAGGGAAGTTGCGCACAACCAACAGCACCGCGAAGATGTAGACCACCGTCAAAGCGGACTTTCCGAGACGGCCGCGGTCCTCAACCACAAAAGGGTAGTACCGGTGAACACCCTGCACTGGGGCGGAAGACGCCCGGTCCGCTACCAACTTAGCATGCTCCGCCTCGGTCGCCGCGATTCCCGGGATGCACCAGCGGGGGTCGTTGCTCCAAGTGGGGGTCGTGGAGGACACGCACGCGAAGTCGATCCTGTAATCGCACGCCGCCCCTCCCCATCCCGCCAGCGTCAGGTCCGACGGCCGCGAGCGGTCCGCTGGGCGCAGCCCACTCGTCTCGAGGGTCAAGTTGCCGGCTCCCGAGCGGTCCCGGTCAAGCACCGCCCCCGCATCAATTGCCACAGATGCCCACAGATTCTTCAAAGCGGTATGCATGCGGTGCTTGTGGTTCGCTACGGGGCATATGGGTAGATGATCCGCGATGAAATCCGTAGCGCTCCGGTTCGAGCCATCCGTAGAGCGAAGCCATAAGGGATCAATACCACACGTTGGGCCAGGGCAAGTGACAAGCGCGGAACCTCCGCGCGGGCAAAGGCCCAGTATCCGCGCAGCGGCGGCCGAATAAGCAGCATGGGGAATCTTGCGGGCGGACTCGTGATCCGACTGGAAAAGCGATAGGGAGCCCGGCCCGCACGCGCTGTACATGCGCAGGGTATCAAGTCGCGAGGCCGCTGCACCAGTACGTTGGAAGCTGAGATCGAGGGCCACGAAGTCACGCAAGCGAATCGCACGGCTGAGGTGGCGTTGGACAACCATGGTCGTGGGTTGATCATCGGAGGTCGCACCCGAACCCGTACCCGAGGGCGGAGCAGTAGAACCTGGCAGCGATTCTGGGAGGGAAACAGTGGCTGCTGACGGAGGGTGTGCCACTAATTCGCCCGGCGACGGTATCTTCAGAGCAAAAGCGCATGTAGTAACGGTATTGGCAGTACTTGTACCACCGATAGGAAGCAATTGCTGGGCAGCAGAGGCGGCCTCACCAGTACCAACTCCATGAGGAGTGGCCGCAAAAGGAGATCGACGATGTGGTGACTACGCGCAATCCTCCGCTAGTGCTCGTACCCGTACGGGTCGTAGTACCAGCTGCTGGATCCGATGCAGCGGTGGTCGTAGCATTACTGACCGTAAGTAACTCGAAGATCTCGTGGGCGTGCCCATACGCCGCGCGGGGAATATGATATCGACCGTCGTAGAGACGCAGCAAGGGTTTCACTGGTGCCAGTCCTGTCCCGGGGGCGAAAACAAAATGATATCGAGAAATGAAATAATAGATTAAAATTCGGATTATTTTGTACATTTAGTCACTGCGGAATAATGATTTAATGGCCGACAGAATAATGCCTCGTCGACGCGTTATTATTTTAATTCACACCAGAGTACCAGTAGCAGCAGTGCTGGTAATGCCAGGACTAAGGCTAAGTCTAATCCAAAGAATCCTTATACCAGCAGAAGATGTAGGATGAGTAGAGCTCCTGATAGGAAAGCAGTCGCCACGAATAGATTGGTATGATACACGCTGGTATGAGAAGGAAACCAAATCCCATCAAGTAGATACGAGGTACCGCCAGGGCAGGCGCAGTGTTGCTACAGTAGCCGCCCAGCGCGGCCACCCACTTTGAGGCCGTTCCTTTGCCTGCATGGCAGAGCGCCGCCCTCAACCTTGCCGCCTTGCCGGCGGCGAGTTCTGGCGCGGGCTGAGCGGAGCACAGTCCATCGCACGCGCGCCATCCTGCTTGTGCATTACATCATTGCTCAAGTGTGGCCAAACCGCAGCGACAAACGGCGTGGGCAGCGATTGGAGAGCGGCGAGAAGCCTTTGTACCCGGCGATATGGGCGGCAACGACGACGCAATGCGGAGCGCGGGGCGGCCGACCTCGGGGAGGGTGAAGAAGAAAAAGAAGCAGCGCGAGGCCGCCGACGGCAAAGGCGCAGCCCCGGTCATGAAGGAGAGCCCTGCCGGCAGACACAGTGAGGGCGGGGGCGGGGGAAACCCGTCAAAGGGAATGGATAAACGTCGCGCGGCAGCCGAGGACGAGGGTATCGCAGCGGAGTCTACTACCCGGGATAGGAGTGACGCGCCGATGAGAAGTATCGATAAAGGAAAGCGCGCGAATAAGAAGCGGAAGGGCGAGAGGGGCGAAGGCACAACGAGCCTGCGGGGCGGGAGCTCGCTGAGCTCTCTGCGAGGGCTGCTCGGCCCCTTCCGCCGGCTGATGCCAGCGGGATACGAGGACGTGGCGTGTCCCGCGACGCCTGCCGCGCTCCCGAGGCTGTTTGCCTCCCACAGGTTGCGCGTCTTCCAGGACAGCGCGCTGGACAGCCTCAACCCGGGCTGGGAGCCGACGCTGCACATGTTCCAGCTGCCGGAGAAGCTCGCGCAGCGGCTGAACCCGCGCCTCGCGGCACTCGCCCTGGGCTTGGAGCAGCGCACAGATGGGCTACAGGTCAGCAACAAGGCGGGTGGCTTCCACTCGGACCAATACCTCTTCGAGCAGTCCGCCGGCGACAAGGCGGTCTCGTTGCTGGCCGACATCACCACTGCGGCGGTGCGCTGCGCGGAGAAGGAGGAAGGCGGGCGCGCCGGGGGGGCGCGGCCGAGCCACAGCTGGGTGAACGTGTCGCGAGCAGGCGCGTACAACGGACTGCACGACCACGCCGGCGCCACCTGGAGCGGATGCTACTACGTGCGGTGCCCGCCACGCTCAGCCGCTGGTCGGGAGCAGCAGAGCGGGGAGTTCATCGCCAGGGTGGCCATGGGCGGGCTGCAGGGCGCGGCCCCGGCGGCTGTGCTGAGCGCCGCCCGGCAGGACGGGGAGGCCTCGCTGCCCCGCGCTGGCGGCGGCGGGCAGGAGCACGACGTGGAGGGCTGGTGCACGTACGCCGCCGTCGATCCGTCCCCAGGGATGCTGCTGCTCTTCCCCAGCTGGGTGAAGCACTGCGTCATGCCGCTGCTGGAGGACGGCCCCCGAATCAGCATCGCCTTCAACGTGGGCGAGCAAGACGAGGAGGCGGGCGCCAACTGACCCAGAAGCCCCAACAGCAGGACAATGGGGCACTTCCTTCCGTTTGTCCCAGAGCATGCGCTGATACGGCCTTCTCTGGGGCGGGGCTCGGAGTCTTTTCTGACAACACATGCAACTCTCTGACATTCTGTCGGTACACATGTGAATACAAGTACATGGAGACCGCCATTCCTTACGTCATGTGGTATCCTTCTATGGGATTGAAATCAGGTTGCTGTCACATCGTGCAACAGAGCCCCACAACCCTAACATCCAGTGACCCTGAACCCCCAGCCCAAGACAATCTTGACCTCAAACACCAGTCTGATCAGACTCAAGCCTAGAAAACTTTACATCTCTCCTAAAAACTTGCCATCATACATAAACCAACGGTGTCGATGTGCCCTCTACTCTGCGGAGGCCCCGCCTCCTGACTCCCCAACATCTGCGCAACCCTCGCTCACACCTGGCAAACGCTGCTGGGTGCACTGCGAGTGCCCCATCTGCCAGTTTCGAGTGAGGGAAGGGGTATGGCAGTCCACATGATATGGGACAGGTGTGTGTGTGTGTGGGGGGGGGGTAGTGCAAGCTTGCGAGAATGTCGCACAATTCAACCCCTGCCTGCGGCCGACCTGCCAGCAATCCTGCTCAAAATCCCCAGCAGTAGGCATCCTGGTCGCCGGGGATCCGTAAACGAGGAGTTATGGCGATTGCAACTAGTGTCTAGTCACTGAAAAGGTTACATGACTACAAAGATGCTGGGGTGCCGTTGACTGTATGGAAGCACTGCACACAATGATGCCAACTGCTCATGCTGCGGATGGGCGCAGCGGCAGCTGTTTCTCGGGAAGCAGTCAGCCCTCGACGTCGCGCAGCTTGGTGGCATCCAGCTGGTGGCGCAGCTCTGCAGCCTCCGCAGCGCGCAGCACCTCCATCGGCGACAGTAGCCCGCCGCCGCCGCCCGCCGCCGCCTCAAAGCGCGTGATGCCGAGGCCCAGCGCGCCGGGCAGCAGCTCCGCGGCGCGCAGCCGCAGGCTGAGCCGCTCCACCAGCGCCTCCCCGCGCACGTCGGCGCCCATCGCCGCCTCCAGCGCGTCCCGCAGCGACTCCTCGCTCGCCGCCCCCGCGCAGTCCGCAAGCGTGATGGCACCGCACGCCATGCCGCTCCCCGCGTCCGCCAGCGTCACCACTGCCTCGCCCAGCTCCTCCGCCAGCGCGTTGTCCTCCGGGAAGTCGGGGTCCGGCGCAAAGGCGGACCGCAGCACCGCCCGCAGCGGCATCTCCGCCGCGGCCGCCGCCTCTGCCAGCGCGATGGCCGCCTCCATCCTCTCATTCAGCCCCTCCCCCGACATGTCCACCTCCAACTGGGCAGCCCACCGCCAGGCAAGTCGTCAAGATACTGGTGCATTTTTTGCTTTCAACATGTAAAAATAACGTCGTCAACAGGCACTCACCACTGCCTCTTGCACGCCGGCTTCCCGCAGCGCCGCCAGCTTCCCTGCGTCGCCTCCCACCAGCGCGGACGGCACGCCACCGCTGCGCGCCACAGCTTCCGCCAGCGCCGCCAGCTGCCCGTCGCCGGGGTCCAGCGGCGGCAGCATCACGGTGCTGACGCCCGCGGAGGCGAGCGCGGCCGCCTGCGCCGGCGTGGCGTCTTTGCGTCCGGCGAGGGAGAGGTCGAGGAGCCGCAGGCCCGCTGTGCCGGGCACCGTCATCCAGCATGCGCTCTGCCAAGCCGAGGGGATGAGGAAGTTGGTCGGGCGGGGGATGTGCGGGGATATATGTCAGCTCAGCTATGGGGCTCAACGTAAGAAAACATATTAACGTATCTGATACATTCGAAAATTGATATATAAAATGCAATATCGACCGTCTGACCTCGTATGTTAGTGCACCGAAGGAAAATTAAATCTAATCAAGACCGAAACAATCACGGCATATTCAGTTGCGATCCTTGTCCAGTCTTGCGCACCTGTGAGTAGTACACCTTCTCGCCCTCCATCGCGTCGCTCGCGAAGCGGCGAGCAGACCCAGCGCCAAACCCGGACGCGATGTTGCCGACAACGGGGTTGGCGCGAGCGGCGGTGGCCTCTTGAGCGGCTGCGCTGCCTGTGCCGGTGGCGCTGAGCCCCGCGGGCAGCCGCCGAAGCAGGGCGCTCATCGCCACGGGGCGTAATATGGCTGCCATCACGGGGTAGCTGCGGAGGGCGTTGGCTCCAACAGAACAGGGTGGTTACTTGCGAGCGTATGGGTGCGAGGGGTGACGCCCTCGGAGCTACAGCAGGTACCCGTGGAGTGAGGGTTGAGGACTTGTGCCGGCTTACAGTTTTCCTCTACTATAGTCTGAGCTGCGCGATGATGCGTGTTTTGGCGTGCTACTAACCTGCAGGTCTTCCGCCTGCTGTGCTGTGCACCCACAGCACTACTACAGCATCATGGTCACGCAGCAGCATCGAAAGTCCAGCCCAACCTCCCGCAGCGTCATCCCATCGTTCCTAGTCGCGCGCACCAGCACCTCGATCGGTACCGCCGTATCTGCGGTTCATCGATCGTGGTTACTGTTATTGTGGAGCCTTTGCATTGGCGAAAGTACACCCGGGAATTTGAATCGCAAGTCCAATATACGTACAGTTTTTTGCATGAATTGTATTTACATTGTATTGCATATTGGAGTATTTGACGGTATTGTCGCTGCGCTCATGCATATGCCGTAGATAGCGATTGGGTGCGGCCATCCACCGGTCTTCCCCCCCCCCCCACCCCCCCCCCCCCCACCCCCCCCCCCCCCCCCCGCTCTAAATATAACATCGTCACCGCTATGATTGAAGGGTATCATGTCTAATCAGGCAAACGGCAATGCTGTCTGTACCATCACCACACGATCAATCCACCATAGGAAGTGCGCTCAGCATGGTTGCGGCTGTCCGAGTGATTGTTTGGAGAATGCCTCCCTATCACAAGACACCGGAGGGTGAGGAAGCATGTGACACACTGCCCTTCTACAACTCACACCATAGATAGGAAGCATGGAGAACATAAACACTGGTAGTAAAGAAGCC
>VCJN01000117.1:0-11188 GCA_006384855.1 Tetraselmis striata | reverse complement strand
CCGCCAAACAGGGCAGCGCGTCACTAAAGGCCACCCGTCACGCGGGCTGTCCAATTCAGCACCGGGCGCGAGGTGAGATGTACCACCTATTGTGTGGTCGCCGTCTGGGATATGAGCAATCCACCGTAGCTGTACCGTACGGGGCACCGCTGCGTTGCGCCACGCCTGCGCTACTTTCTGTGCGCCCAGAGGAGCAATATAACCAAACCGTCAGCAATAAAACCGGACGGCATCGGGCGGGGGGGGGCGGCGGGGGGGGGGACAAGACGACAGCCGCCAAATAACCGCGCGCGATGTTGCGGGGGCCACACTGTAGTATAATGGTACTGTACATGGTGCAATCTTCGAATCGGGTTCACCATACATTTTAAATTGCAGGATACAAAATCCTTATATGAATCCTTATTATTCATTTGTACGATGACAGTGATTTACAGGCTATATTAGAATACGACTATACGAGTACTGTTGATTTCGTAGTACTGTATATTAAGGATTTCTGCGTACTTCGTTTTAGCGAGCTGGAGGTGGATTTCGGTAGTGGATTTCGTACTGACGGCCTTTTGTAATTCACACGAAGATGAGTGCAGGCCAGGGTACTGTAGGTCCCACTATAAGCTGCCGTAGGAAAATAATTAGTACATATCAGCGCGAGCAACATACAGACGCCGTCACCAGACTCGCAGTACCCGTACCCAAACCAGGATTAGACTGTTATGTTCAAGAAAAAAGGGGGGGGGAAGGGGGGGGGGGGGGGGGGGGGGGGGGCTGTGTGTGATTGCCGGAAAAAGGCTTTGGCTTGCATTGGGTTACAGTGTTTTCTATTTCAGGAACCTGTCGGCAACCCGCGAGAACAGAAAGCACGAAGTGAGGGAGGGAGGGTGGGACGCGGTCCGCCACATGGTATGGCGGGGCACAAAAGATGGAAGAGGTGGCATCTACTGGCTCCCGATGGCGTGCACCTTATTGATTCTGTGACCGACTGTGGATGTGGTTACCAAGAATGATCACGCCCTTTTTATTTCTTCAAAACAGTGGTAATGAGAAGCCGCATATTTTATGAACCGCCGACCAGGGATATTTTGGACATCGTGTTGCTCTACTTCTCATGCGAGAGTCCTTCTCCCTCAAGTTCCGACAGCGGTGTGTCCACGGTGGCTTCCGCGAGTGATGCTGCCGGTTCTCGGGAATTGGTCCCAACCATTATTCATCTTTCAGCTACTCCATGGAGTGCATTCGAGGTGAACCCGACGACCTTGTCGAATGCGAATTACTAGCTCACCTTCAAATTTCTGCTCGCAACACCGTTGCTGAGAGCACTGGCTCAAGCTATTATGCATGGTTGCGCTTGGAAGCGTTTTCTCCGATGGTGCGCAGCTCGCCTGATCCCTCGCTCACCGTTGCATGCCAGCTTATGATGACACTGTGGCTATGTATCTACAATCGGTGGTCGACAAACCGAGTCTTACTCGGTGTGAAAACTGCCTCTGCGGCTATTGCATATTACCAGAAATCAATATATTCAATCACTTGCCTACCCTTTCGCCTATGGCTGCTATGATTCGCGAGTCTACGAGGCGTAGCATCGGCACTAATGTGAAGGGCATAACGGAAGCTTCTCTCTGGCTTGATGTCGTCGCGTTGCCAATGCTTATACTATGGGCCTAAATGTTCCGTACTTTCATCTGGTGGCCGCAGTGCTTTATTTGTGTCATGTGCTTTGGGGCATGCATGTGCCGATTTGACTGCGCTACTCGTATTTTTCACCGGAACGTCATTATTGGCCACGAAGATATTTTTGACAATTACCTTCTCCAAAAGGAAGGCGGATGAATACCGCCAGGGTACCGAGTGATGATTCTGCGATTCCCGGCCCGGTTGTAATGTGCAGCGTTTGCGTCGACTTCTGGCAGCCACTGCTCGTCATGTTGACGGTCAGTCTTTGAAATGCTGTCATATCTTCCATGGCTTTAATGGTCGATTTGTTTTGAAATATCCGGACCGTATTGAGCCCTCTAGCAACGTGAATAAATTTGCGTCGGTACACCCTGTACTAAAGGTAGTGGATGGGCTCTCTTATGGCATCACGGCTAAGGAGTTTCTCGGTGCCCATGGCTTTCATTCCTGTCGGAGTGGCGGAGTTACAACGGCTTCTAATGCCTGGATTTCAGTCGAGGACTTTGGCCGGCACAACAGAGCAACTATGATGTTTTACATTAAGAGTGACACGGACTGATTACCCGATGTGTCTAGGGCTGCTATGCCCGGTGTCGACGAACGCCGGGAATATTCCGGTCGAGGGCGGGAGCTCAACGCATCCCAGCATAGCAATGTGAGCCTAACCTTTTCACTTTTGATCTTGATGAGCGTACTCTCCGAGCCGTGGACGGTCGCTTGGATGATTTTTGTTCGTGATTCGTACCAATGATGATGCCTCCTAGCTTATATCTTGTTCTACTTCCTTTTTTGTGCTAGTCTTGTTGGAGAATGCTCTGGCTATGGCACATGTTGCCCCAATGCTTATCGGTTGATGCGAGGAATGGACGACATGGCGCGCGCGGCGCATGCAAGACTGATGCGAAGACTTAGTACATTAGTGCCTTTCTATTACAGTTAGCAGTACTATGAGCATGCGCGCAGCGGCTAGTTGCGCCATGTCGCCCCCGCGGGCACTTGCGCGCCTAGTGCGGCTTGAATGCTGCTCGTCCCTTCGGGACTGTGTAACCACTTCCTTTGTCTCAGCAGCTTGCCGCCTTGTTGCACGTCACTGCACCTCGCTCCGGGCGAGCTCTGCACGGCCATGCCTTCGGGGCTGCGCTGCTTAGGTTATGGGCCCTCACACGTCAGAGCGTGTGCATACTTGGGTAGTCGACCTCGCTCCGGGCGAGTATCCTCGATCTCAAGAGGTCGAGCGGGGCTTCAGGTGCGGCAGTCTCGGGTGCCTCACGCAGGTCAAGCAGACAAGACTGTCGTAAACACAAAGAAGGCAGCAGAGAGAGAAAGAAACAATGGTTACAACGTTGTCACCACCCGCCGCTATTTATGCGTATGGCTAGCTCACAGCTAGCCACCACCAAGCGGCACGCGCACTGCTAAGCGCGTCACCGTGAAGAGTCGTGCCTCGAAGTGTCGAACAGGAGGTCGTCGCTTAGAGACCTCCGCACATGTAGTTGACACATCAGTTTATACACAAGTATACAACTGATGTTCCAGAGGCAGGCACATTATACTTGTGCCCGCTACGGGTACGCACATGCGTATTATCCCGTAACTACTACTGAACAGTGTACCGGTACCAGTAGGACTCGTCTCATGATTCATCATCCACCAGTACTCGTATTGTGGCGCGTGACACACGCGCGCACACATACGATACATCAGGTACTCGTACATGAATGATGCTACGATCATACAGTACCCGTACAGAGTATGCCATTATTGTCACACTACATCTCTCCCCCCTTGACAACAGTGTGAAATAGCATTCCACAGGCAGTTTAATTTGCAGTCGGCACACGTGCCGGGTATTTATGCATATGCTCCACAAATTCAGGTGACTTTACAAAGTCCAACCATTTGGGAGTAGCCATAAAATCCTGCAATGCTATTGTCCTTTTAACATCAAACAAACGATGCCAAACAGGGGCAATAGACTCATCCGCAAAGTGAACAAGAAATTGCAACTGAGTACCACGTAAACCGGGCATGGAACCGATTTTAACGCTGGTAATCTTGTCAATCTCATACTCATCATCAGAGTCGTCACCGGTACCAACAACAAGAGGTACTTGCGGGCGCAACGGCGCAGTGGGACAGGGTCTCAAGTTATTAACATGAAATACTGGGTGCAACTTAACACCAGCAGGTAATTTCAGTCGATAACTATGACCGCCAATTTTCTCTACAATAGAAAATGGGCCAAGCTGCTTGTCCATCAGCTTTTTGCAAGGCTGACCTTTGACCTTAAGCAGACGGGTATCCACAGATACTCTATCTCCAACATTGAAGATAGGAGGATTGCGCTGTTGCCTAACACTAGGTCGAACAGTCAATTCATCTTTATGGACAGCCAACACTGACCGAACCAACTCGTGAATCTCCTTCATATCTTGGATACGTTGCTGAGCATCACGAGAGAATGCTATTGTTGGTCTCATACCAAACAATACATCCGGAGGCGTTTCAGGATTGAAACCATACATAACCTCAAATGGTGCATGCTCAATGCCAAGTGCTTTGTTGGAATTATACGCAAATTCCATCAATGGTAACTGGTCTACCCAGTTTGAACCATCGAAACAACAAAACGCACGAGCCAACTCAGTGACTATGGCATTAATGCGTTCGGTCAAACCATCTGTTTCAGGATGTTGGCCACTAGACATGTTCAATTTAGTGCCAAGTCTCCGCCACAGAGTTTGCCAGAATGCAGACAGGAACCGTGGATCTCTATCAGAGACGATCACACGAGGTATTCCATGCAGCCTGAATACTTCCTTCAGAAATAATTCAGCTGCCTGTCCACCAGTCACGTTGACTGTGGTTGGAATAAAATGTGCTTGCCGGGACAGATGGCAACACACAACCAACATAGTATTATAACCATTACTCTCAGGTAACTCGGTTATAAAATCCAAACCAACCGTATGCCATGGACGTGGCGGTACTGGTAAGGGCTGTGTTGGTGCAGGTGGCTGCGGACGTGCACGAACACGCCGGCACACCGAACATTGTTCACAATAGGTTTTCACGTCATGTCGTATGCGTGTCCACCAAAAACGGTCCAAGGCACGTGCCAAGGTGCTTGCATAAGCACGGTGACCAACAGAATCATGTAGCTCATACAATATCTTATTGATGATGTCACGATTGGTTGGTATGCAAAGACGTCCATGTCTCCAAAAATAACCATCGTGCTCTACCACATGACCGGACTGCTTCCACCCCCCCCATAAGGAGTAGAACGCGTCCTCTGCATATCCAGCCTTAATAAGGTGGAGAATATTGTCATCAAGGCTAAGTGACGACGCACTTACAGCCGACAATACCGCAGTACATGGGCGATGTTCACTCACGAGTGATTCAGCCGCGTCCGGCACATCCCCGGTCCAATATAAGCCACCGAAACCAATCGGCTTAAAATCCGGTCTACGCGACAACGGATCGGCTTCATTCCACTTGCCCTTTCGGTATGCAAGAGATATGGACCCAACAAACGGCTGCAAGTCGCGTACATAGCGCACTTGTCGCCGGTTCAACCTTTCTGCCGGTTGCCTGAGCAGATGACGCAGGGTGTCATGATCTGAGACAACAAGGAATCGACAGCACCCTTCAAGGTAACAACGCCAGTGCTTAATTGATTCACAGACAGCCAAAGCTTCCAAATCATAAGCACTGTAGGTATTACCACGCTCAGCTGCATTCAGCTTTCGCGCCCAGTAACTCACTGGTTGAGGACCTCCTCCTTGGTCCTGCAGTAGTACTGCAGCAAGCCCTACGTTGGACGCATCTGTCGCTACGGTGAACGTCGCATCCGCCCCCATGGAAGGAATGGAAAGACACGGAGCGGAAATCAGTCGCAGACGAAGGGTCTCAAAGGCTTCCTGACACGCCGGTGACCAGTCAACATGAACTGGTTTAGACTTACGCAATAAGTCAGTCAATGGTGCAGTTAAATCACTGAAATGATGAATAAACTTAGAGTAGAAATTGCAGAATTGTACGAAACTTCTGACTTCACTCTGAGTTTTAGGGACAGGCCAATCCCTAACTGCAGCCACTTTGGCCTCTGAAACAGACAACTTACCATCAGCGACGGTATACCCCAAATAATCCATAGATTGCATGCCAAAGAAACATTTCTTTAATTGCAACCTCAGATTATATTCATTCAGTTTCTCAAAAACTAAACGAAGGTGCTTTATGTGGTCATCATAATTATCTGAATATATACATATATCATCCAGATACACCACCACAAAGTCACGCAAAAATGGTCTCAAGATGTCATTCATCATGCGCTGGAAAGTGGCTGGGGCATTGCACAAACCAAATGGCATTGCAGTCCACTCCCATAGACCATCAGGTGTCTGAAACGCTGTCTTGTGGATGTCCTCCTCTGCAATGGCAACCTGCCAATAACCTGATGCTAAATCCAGATGGGTATAGCAACGGGCATTGCGGAGAGAATCCAACGTTTCATCAATTCGCGGCAAAGGATACATATCCTTTCGAGTGACCTCGTTCAGCCCACGAAAATCGACACACAACCGAAGGGATCCATCTGCCTTCTTAACAAAAAGAATAGGCGAACCAAACTCAGATTGACTAGGACGAACAAGTCCAGCGGCAATCGCATCTTTGAGTTGGCGATCCAATTCAGCACGTTCAGCGGGAGACAAACGATTAAGTCTTTGGCGTTTCATTTTGCCAGTTAACTCAATTTTGTGATCCCATGGCCGATGAACAGGCGGCCTGTTGACTGGACGCAAAATTTCAGGAAACTCGTCATACAACAAATGACGAATAGAATCCTTTTGCTCTGGTGTCATAGCATTGTCTAAATGCAGGTCAGGATCATCCTTTATAACCGACATTTCAACGACATAGAATTCAGCCAAAGAATTATGCTTAGACGCACGAGCAGTTTTGCGCATCAACTTTTGTACCCTAGTGGAAGTAATCATGCTACATGCAGGAGTACGACCCACTATTACAACAGGTACATGGGTTCCATCCATTAGAGTCATGATACGTTCCGTACCATACTTAATGGTAACTTGCGCTTCATCAAGCCAAGTTAAACCCAATACAATGTCGGAGACTTTGAGCTCACGCAGTATATAAAATACTCGATTCTCAAATACATGTCCTCCAACAGACAGAGACACAACAGTTGTATGGCAACATGAGACACGTTGACCATTAGCCAAACGGACAGGTGTTCTGGCTTTCAACTTTTGTATCTGCAAGTTGTTTCTGCGCACAAAGTCCTCAGATATAAAATCTAAAGATGCCGCATTATCAACCAGTGCATCCACAACGGCGTCATCGTTAATTGTCACATTGACTTTCAACAATGGCCTGGGGTCATCCCAACGAGTCAAAGAAGCAATCTGAGGCAAACTTTGCCTTTGCATACTCCAAAATGATGGATCAGTCACATTGACAGCATCACACTCATTTATAGACTCAGATGCACGTTCACCAATACCAACGCTAGAATCCGCAACTTTTGCAGAGTCCACGTTAAAACTCACATTTGGACTTGTGACAGTTTTAGGTACAAAGTCATCAGGAAAAGCACAGTTAGCATCAACTAACCAAATGTTAACCCCATACTTTGGCGGTCTAACATCTTCCTGGACTGTGGCATTTTTATCAGACCACCTGGTGAACAAAGGTGTCTTTGCCGGGTATTGCTGCAATAGTTTCCAATGCTTTGTCAAAGCACTGAATCTATCAAATGCAGGCAATACAAACACTCCTACAGTATGTTCTTTAGCCCTACTGCGGCATTGCTCAAAATGCCTCGCAATAGACTCAGTCATATGCCATGGAGGGTGAATAAACACACGTTCATTCGACAAGTCGCGCGATAATATCGAATCTTGTTCTGAACAGAACGGCAAGTTTCGATGGGTATTCAGACCCTCATTATCCGCACAGCCCTCCAGCGTAAACTGGAACATCTCATGTAAGGGATCGAAGACTCTATCGACCAGTCGCCACTCGGCACTGACTGCAGTCTTTCTAGGCATACGACGCCTCAGAGCCTTTACGCGACGATGAGTCGAAACTTTCCGAGCACCCGTTACACAGGCTACTGGCAAAGTCGTACCAGACTCGCGTACACTATTCGAGTTCTCATCAGTAGGCGACTCAACATAGTCGTTACTACTCTCAGAGATGACGACATCGTCACTCGAACATGTACTCGTCACAGGTATATCGTCATTCAGACGTGCATTAGACAATAATGCGGATACCTCAGGTGCCAATGACATATCGGCAACAGTAACTTCGCAGTCATGCGACTCGACAGTTACTGGACAGCATGATGTAACACAAACATCACTTACATCCCTATCTACTGAGCTGTCAGCAGCAGAATAAGGGCACCCCTATTTCATCTTAGGGCAGTCTTTCAGAAGGTGAGCCTCACCACACTTAAAGCATGTTTTAGCAGCCAGATGCTTAGCATACTTCTCAGGCTCATGCATTTTGACATGATTAAGATAATCTACTATCTTTCTGTCAGTTGTCATAGAGGTCTTACCGTAGACCTTCTTGTCGCCAAAATGTCGACATATTCTTGGCGCGTACCCAGCGGAAGTCGCCGGTACTCCATCAGCACGTCCTGCTGTCATCTGTAGTAACAAGTTACCTGCATGCACACTATAAATGCAGATGCGGATGCTACTATAGATGAAAATGCAGGTGCAGATGCTACTATAGATGCAGATGCAGATGCAAATGCTACTATAGATGCAGATGCAGGTGCAGATGATACTATAGATGCAGATGCATATGCAAATGCTGCTATAGATGATGCAAGCTTCTCGTTGAGGATCTTGTACTTGAGCCGAAACATGAACGGCTATACGACGAGCTCCCAGGTCGCAGTCACAGCAGGTCGTTGATCAGCATGTGCAAGTCCGGCAGTAGTCGTCGACTTCAGTCCCACTGTACCGAGCTGCTCCGGCAGTCCAGTACAGCGCAGCTACTGGTGCAGCTAGGTGCGATATATGACTAGAGCGTGCGACCTTTCTGGCGTGCTCATTTCAGGCGTGCGCATTTCAGGCGTGCGCATCTCACTGGCTATCTTTCTGGATGATAGCTTAGATGCATATAAGAAACATTTCATGCCATCTATGATGAGAACGTCAAACAGTTCTAAGTCGTCCTCAGAGACAAGCAGACCAGTTTCCTCGCGGAGTTTCCGCACAGCCGTGCCGCGCACAGTAATGTCAGACGCTATCGACTTTCCGACAGGTAAGAAGAGAGTCGATCTAGCGTTCGGTTCAGTCGTCAGAATCACTTGGCGTTCGACCGAGTGACCCTTACCGTAAGTCACCACCACGGCTGCACAAACCTTGGTAGTCGACAGGTCGACAGAACTTTCCTCGTTGAGCAGCAGCTCTCGGCTCTTGCCAGCAGAATTCATCGACTCGGACATGTCGAACTGCTCAGTCGAGTTATCTCAGATAAAGCAGTGGAAGCTAGGATAAGGAGCGCAACAGTCGCTCCGAAACCAGTGCGGCAGTCTCGGGTGCCTCACGCAGGTCAAGCAGACAAGGCTGTCGTAAACACAAAGAAGGCAGCAGAGAGAGAAGAAACAATGGTTACAACGTTGTCACCACCCGCCGCTATTTATGCGTATGGCTAGCTCACAGCTAGCCACCACCAAGCGGCACGCGCACTGCTAAGCGCGTCACCGTGGAGAGTCGTGCCTCGAAGTGTCGAACAGGAGGTCGTCGCTTAGAGACCTCCGCACATGTAGTTGACACATCAGTTTATACACAAGTATACAACTGATGTTCCAGAGGCAGGCACATTATACTTGTGCCCGCTACGGGTACGCACATGCGTATTATCCCGTAACTACTACTGAACAGTGTACCGGTACCAGTAGGACTCGTCTCATGATTCATCATCCACCAGTACTCGTATTGTGGCGCGTGACACACGCGCGCACACATACGATACAGCAGGTACTCGTACATGAATGATGCTACGATCATACAGTACCCGTACAGAGTATGCCATTATTGTCACATCAGGATTCCCGTACAATCATCGGCCTCCGGGGCCAAACGGCGCTTCCGGAGCCCCGAACATTCATTTATCGGTTGAATAGCATAATATTTTTCAGATTTTCAGATTTTTGGTGCAATACATTTTTCGAACACGACGGAGCGTTGGAGCGTTGGAGCGTTGGGAGACATACCGCCGCCCATCACACAACAGCTGGAGACCCGGCCACCGAGTTCACCATGGGTTACCGCCAGCCTTGGGGCAGCCTCTCGCAACTGCGGGGGCTTCGCGCAGAGAGGAGCGGGAGCGCCGCTGCGCGACGCAGCGGTAGAGTGCACTTACATGCACCGGAGCCGGAGACGGAGGCATGCATATGCGGCGCGGCGGAAGCGTGCACTCGCAGGTACCGGAGCCGGATGCATGGGCGGACCGACAGCGTTAATTTAGCCCACCGCCAGCGACAGCGTTACCTTGGTGGACACTAGACCCGGATTCTCAACCATGGTGGACTATGGATCCGGAACCGATGATGAGAGGCATCCTCCTGGATTCGGCACTCCGAGAGGTTCCGAGCACGAGACGCGGACGCAGCTCACACAGCTGGAGCAACGCCAAGAGCATCAGTATTCCGAGCTGCACGACTTGGCGATGTATCTCAGTCAGCAGCAACATGACATGCAACAGATGTTGGCACCAGTCCTCAAGCAGCTACCGCCATCCCCCACGGCCGTGCCGCCGCCCGAACGACGGTCCGACAAAGGCAGTTATCTCGGCGGGCCGGAGGCGGAAGCGTACCGCTCTCCGGCAGCTCGTCGTCAGACGATCACTGCGGCTAGCCTAGCGGATGGGGAATCTTGGCAGCGGAAAGGCATGACTCGCGCACCGGACCAGATATCTCGTACTGTGAAACTTGACCCCCCGAAACTAACTCGATCCCAGCCTGGGATTCGCCGAGTGGAAACAGGCATTCGTGTCATTCCACACTCTCATGATTCCCGAGTTACTGGCTCAAATGGCCATAGGGGCTGATGATCCCGAGATCAACCCGGCACTCCAAGGGTACCTGTACAACCTACTGGTGCAAACTACGCTGGGACACACCGAGGCACGGTCAGAGCTACGACTCTTGAAATACTCAACCGCGACCAACCGTGGCGTTGTGGCATGGGCCAACCTCTGTCATAGTCTCGACAGGCAAGACATGCACTACACGATGAACCTCATGAATGAGGTGATGCGACCTCTGGACGAATCCAAGGAGACACCACCCTAAGTGGGCGGCGGTGACCGCGTACGACGCGGCCATGGCTGCTGACGACCGACTTCGCGATGCGATGCTCACCCAAGCTGTGCCAAAGGGCATGCCATCTCCGGGCCGGTACAGCACCATCAAGACCATTGTGGCCTCCGTTCTCGATCTACACCGGTGCGG
>VCJN01000116.1:0-40234 GCA_006384855.1 Tetraselmis striata | reverse complement strand
CTTGTACGTCAGTGCCATGTAACGCTTCACCGGGCTGGTACGACTTCCTCAATGATGACAAAAAGGATTTATCGCCCGCCGGCAATAACGCCGGATGTACTCGCACGTAACTTGATGGACGTGCCGCCACCAGCAGCAGCCTTCAAGGATAAATAATAGTCGCTACTAGTAGTGCTTCGTCACCTGTATGTCACATCTGAATCTCACAGTGCGCTGCGCGAGTCTGGTGATTTACGGATGAAAGTGTGGGGCAAGGCGCGGAGCGGCCGCTGCGCTGGGCTATGGGTTTATGGATGAAGGTGCGGGCCGAGGCGCGGAGCGGCCGCTGCGCGGGGCTATTGTTTTAGGAATGAAGCTGCGGGGGTATGGGCGGAGCGGGCGCTGCGCGGGTCTGATGAAATAAGGATGACGGTAGTTGGCCTAGGAGCGGAGCGGCCGTTGCGCGGGGCTTTGTGCTTATGAATGAAGGTGTCGGGCAAGGGGCGGAGCGGCCGCTGCGCGAGTCCGGTGATTTACGGATGAAAGTGTGGGGCAAGGCGCGGAGCGGCCGCTGCGCTGGGCTATGGGTTGATGGATGAAGGTGCGGGCCGAGGCGCGGAGCGGCCACTGCGCGGGTCTGATGAATTAGGGATGACGGTAGTTGGCCTAGGAGCGGAGCGGCCGTTGCGCGGGGCTTTGTGCTGATGAATGAAGGTGTGGGGCAAGGGGCGGAGCGGCCGCTGCGCTGGGCTATGGGTTTATGGATGAAGGTGCGGGGCGAGGCGCGGAGCGGCCGCTGCGCGGGTCTGATGAGTCAGGGATGAAGGTAGTTGGCCTAGGAGCGGAGCGACCGCTGCGCTGGGCTATGGGTTGATGGGTGAAGGTTTGGGGCGAGGGGCGGAGCGACCGCTGATTTATGATTAAGGTGTGGGGATAGGAGTGGAGTCGCCGATGCGTGGGGCTGTGGGATGGTGGATAGTACTTTGTGGGCACCATGCATGTGGAGCGGCCACTGCGTGAGGCTTGGACTATTTGGGGATCATGCTACACGCAGTCCATAGTAGCCTTGGCGTGGAGCTGCTCATCCTGATTGGGTATTAGTACCACGATGATGCTGGCTACGGCTAGGCAGCTACGCGCAAAAAGACCGTTGTGCATGCCTGTAGTTTTGTTAACGTCGTGCTAAGTAATTAACATGAGCGATTACTATTCGCCTTTACACCATTAGTTGTCATTAATCCATTATCACGACGTCACTAAAATGCGTAGTGATATATGTATATCTCTTGAGCGAAAGTGACTCTTATTGAGAAGTCATAGAGTCCCGCCACACGTAGTCGCTAGCTGACTGTGGGGCCGATATACCTAACATTGATCTTGCATATATACTACCGACACGAAGCAATGGGACTGGGCGAGATATCGACCTCGATTTAAAATTAATGGATTCCGAAAAACTCTTCACATTCGGACTCGCCTCGGCGATAGCTTCAATTTAATGTGTGACACGACTATCCAAACCGATCATCACAACTCCTGGATACTTTTGGGAAATCCCGGGTCCCACTGGAGAGAATCAGGGCTTCGCCGGAGCCGCTACCCTGTAAGGATTATACATGTCATAGCGACGACGACCGCTAGCGACTACCGCAACACGACGACGGGCGTATCCGCACAAGTCATCACCTTCGCCATCACGCCAGTCCGACGTCACGCCACCACCCGCCGGCAGTTTACTCCCTACTCTCCAAAACCTTTTCCGCATTGTAAGCATTCCCTGATTCCCACGAGTTTTGTATTTGCGCACGCGCTACCGCTTGCGCCCTCGCGTGTCTGCTGCTCGTTTGGCGTTCGTTGACGGGCGGGACAGCACGAGCATCGGGGAGTCGGGGCCGCAGCGCTACATGTATCGCATTGCTAGCCTAACCCGTACCGCTATGAGCGACCGCCCGAGCTACTGAATACACACGCTTTTAAATTCCCATGCGTGGAGGGCGTATCTGTGACGTGCGTATGTGGGGAGCTTGCTAATACATGCTGTCGTTACTCACTGGTACGGTAGTCCGGTATGCTGCTAGCTCTTGCTGCGTCGTAGTCGTCGTCGTCTACCTACCCCATATCTTTAACCATTACCAAAACACCACATCCGACGGAACAGTAACCCCGACCATCCACCGGTGCGAAAGGTAATCAGTCGCTGGACCCGTCGCTCGCGGTCTGACGTAATTGGTGGGAGCGGTAGCCGCGGACCCGCCGCCTGAGTTTATTCTCTACTCTTCCATCCGAGGGATAATGGCTCGCTGACCTTCTCGCTTGACCCGCACTTCACAGATACATGCAGTGCTTCGGACTCGGCGTGCTACATTGGGGGACATGGGCGGGAGATTGGCAACGGTGGTGGCAGTGGCGGTAGCGGCATGCGTGGCGGGTAACGTGTCCACGCCATGACTGCCGAGCTCCGTTGAGCTCGACCATGGGTGCGACTTAGTCGCTGCTACGGGGGAGAGCGGCGCGGTCAAGATGGCACCTGTCAGCAACTTTGACTCTTCCTGTTACAGCCCCCTTAGGACTTAGGCCGAATAGCCGTCTAGCCATAGATAGTCCAAAAGTAGGAGCTGAGTCAAGGGCCCATTGCCGGATCGTTATTCCACACGGCCAGGAATAATGAGCAGAGATTTGGGAAAAGGGATTCTTACAATACCGGAATGCCGGTAACCTGGGTGACTGGCCCGGCGGTGGTTTTGCCGGCCTATTTATAGTCGATGGTTTCCGTCATTCCGTGCGCTGTGTACCGATCCAATTTCCGCCACCTGTGCTGCGTCTAACTACTAGACTAATACTAAAATCGACGTGTACGGTCCTAACCCGCGGCCCGTCGCTATTTTAGTCACATACTACTAAGTACAGACACGGTTCCTAGCACCTTCGTCTGTCCGCAGCACAGTGACATAATATTTTACTACTATTGCTATAGCAAATGCTATAGCGTTCTAGATGATTCTAGTAGGCTCTAGTACCTACTACTAACACTCCACTAAGGCAGCGCTCCATCTCACGCTTGGTATCATCATCCTCTAGCAGGTGACACCATAGCGTACGACAATCGCGCTCTTGCTGGTACGCAGGCGTAAATACAGGTTACTCGCACCCCATGTGGGTACTCGTAATACTGTCCTGCACTGCTAGCCGCCTGGTAGTCGCTCGTACTGACGCCTCGTCGTCCTCGTACCAGTACTTCGCCTTCATTTGTACTCGCACTCGCAATGCTCATACTCGTACTTCGCTTGCCTTGTACTCGTTCTCGTCGGTCCGCCTCAGTCGCCAGTTCTTCGCTCCTTCGTCGGCTCCCGCAGTACAAAGTACAGCAGTGTAGAGTACATAACACTTCCAGTCGGAGTGCCAGTCAACCAGCGGGCATAGCACCACAAGCCGGCGGCAGGCGGAAGAGGTTAGCGGTAGCGCGGCCCCAACAGGCCGCCGCGGTAGCAGGCCGCGCCGCGGCGGCGGCCACGGGCAGTAGCGGTCCGATGTAGTTACAATTTTTGGTTTATTTCTCAGTACTTTCGCACAGTGTCCGACCTCACCTGCATAAAACTGAAAGTGACCGACACACATACACCTGTCAAATTTTGCCAGATAGGATTAAGCGCGCTCAAATGCGCTTAACTACAGTTAGAACTCCACTTTCATCGGTTGTTGGGTTGGCAACATCCAGCCTCGCGCTTCTACTTTTATAAAACATCAAACCATCCGCCGCCCGCATGAAATTCATTTCCGCTGTATTTATCACGTTGTCGGTATGTGGCGAGCAATACTGCAGCTCCCGCTCGTTACGTTTGAACCCCCGCGACTACTTGCGAGTAGTAGCGGAGTAGTCGCGCTTACCGCCGCGATTCGTGATGTTCTAGAGTATCGTTAAGTACTGTACTCGTGCCACTCCCGCCGTACCTTATATAGTTATGACTCGCGACTACTGATGCACTGTAGTGATGACTTGCGACTACTGGTGGCGCTACTCGTCGCGCCATTCTCTAGTGCTCAATGCAAGACATCGCTGCCGTACACATGCCTCTAGCCAGAAATAAAGTACTGCGGCGCTTAAGGTTAAGCGGAGGTTAAGCTTGCTACAGACATGCGCTTACTCGAGCTTACTATGTGGTAAGCGCGGTTAAGCCAACCACGTTTCGACGGGTGTTTTTAACTGGCCTACAGTTCCATGAATTGCATTGCCAACGGAAAAAGGGCGATTATTGAGTCAAAATGGGCACATTTTTGGACTCAAAATTGCACCCCCTTAACTCAATATTGTACCCCTTTTGGGGGGTGCAAATTTGAGTTACGCCTAACACTGTACGAATGTACTGTGAAACTCGCTTTTGACACATTCCTTTTCTTGCCAACACTGTACGAGGTGCTATTCAGTGAAATGAACCTGCACTATGTACTACACGCATGTCCACCGCCCTTTGACGAGATGCGTCGCTACCCTTCCATGCTTACCGTTTTTTCTGGCCTCGAATGCTACGCCGCCACTGTGATTCCCACTCACCTACCCCTCGCAAGCTCCCTCGCGCTTGTATTCTTTGAGGCATGTTAACACTTCTCGGTGCACAAAAGCATGGCAGACCGTCCCGGCAGAGCAAAACGCACATCTGCCCGCTTGCAGAGTCATGTGCGTGGCGGGGACATCTGCGGTTGCAGTTGGCTTTGACCCAACGAGCAGGGCTCTCGACACACTGCTAGTGACCCCCATGACGCAAGATTCTCGGCAGATGCACTTGCGTTCCGGCAGGAGGGCGTCTCAGGCGCCAATACCCACAACTCAGCCTTGAGGCCCCTGCAGCCGGGCGGTGGGCAACATGGAAGCGGACCGCTATGGCCCGGGGCCGGAGATTCGCAGCCTTCGCCTCACCGCGAGCCTCAGCCTGACCCCCCAAGGCTAAAGGTAGGTGTGCCATCTTTGGACCCTCTCCCTGGAGCGACTCCAACGGTACGCGGACTCGAATCTTCGCTCGCATCTCTCATCAGGGCGCCGTGGGCTGCGTTAAGCGCACCTCGCCGTCGCGCATCTCGACATGAGTGGTGACACCCGCCCCGTTTCCCACCCGTTTCGTGTTTTCGTCCTTGTCTGCCAACGACCTCAAACACCTCATGCACGATCCGCAGTACCCGATGACCTCAGACTGCATGGGAAGGGCAGGGACGAGAGCACGGTGAACATGCGGGCCTTCTTGGCCTCTGAAGACCACAGGCTTGTGTACTACGAGCTGCGGGGGATTTGCAACGAGTATGCCCAAGAAGCTCACCGGCAGATGCGAATCTCGTCCCCTGGTAACTGGCCCGGCAAAAGCCCTCATCATGGCAGACCCGGACTGCGGCTCGGGTCCTGCCAATGTCGACGGCGTGGCGGGGGGGGGGGGGGGGGGGGGGGGGGGGGGCTGCTCCTCATCGTCTTTCTCAATTGCTGCGCGCCACTCACTGCCGTCAGGAGGGGCGAGATGTCGACGCCTTGAAGGTGGTCGTCGGACGAGATTCGGCGACTTAAAGGGCGCATCTCTCGGAGCTAATCGGCAAGCAACGTGGGTTCGTGTATGCGAGGCAGCGAGAACCATGGCGGCGGCAAGAGATGCGGCACTGGAACCCGGAGGCCCACATTGGGGACGACGGGTACGTCCTCCCGGACGTCAAAGCAGCGGTGGCTGAGGCCACCGCTGGCACGACTGACGAGCAAGAGATGCGGTGATGGGTGGAGAGAATTTTTGGTAGAGGGTGGGATTCTTTACCCGCATCTCCGCATTGGGGGCATATGAACGCTCGCATCTCCCGCGTACAAACCCGTGTACTGTCGCTCCTAGCTCTTGTAACGCTGCCATGTGCAAGGATCCCTTTGTCGTTGTCACGTCGCCTTGGTTCACTCACCTGAATTTGCTCCTACCGCTGCTGGCGGGCTACAAGGCGGAAATCTATCGCGTGCAGATTCCGAGCACCTACTTGACGCAAGGGCCCCTCCCGCGAATGAACTACCTCCACAGTATGTTGAAAGCGGGTCGTGCACTATTCATCGCGTCAAAGCACCCAAGAAAGCCCCGACACCAACAGACACGCCTTGTGGTTGGTCGTCGGACGAGATTCGGCGACTTAAAGGGCGCATCTCTCGGAGCACCTCGGCAAGCAACGTGGGTTCGTGTATGCGAGACAGCGAGAACCATGACGGCGGCGAAAGAGATGCGGCACTGGAACCCGGAGGCCCACATTGGAAACGACGGGTACGTCCTCGCGGACGTCAAAGCAGCAAGAGATGCGGAGGGTGGAGAGATCGAATTGACCGTAAAGGGTGGGATTACCCGCATCTCCGCAGTGGGGGCAGGTGAACGCCCGCATCTCTCGTGTACAAACCCGTGTACTGTCTCCCCTAGCTCTTGTAACGCTGCCCTAAGCAAGGAGCCCTTTGTCGTTGTCATATCGCCTTGGTTCACTCACCTGAATTTGCTCCTATAGCTGCTGGCGGCCTCCAAGGCGGAAATCTATCGCGTGCAGATTCTGAGCACCTACTTGACGCAAGGGCCCGCCCTCCGGCGATTGGACTACCTCAACAGTCTGTTGACAGCGGGTCGTGCACTATTCATCACGTCAAAGCACCCAAGAAACCCCGACACCAACGGACGCGCCTTGTGGTTGGTCGTCGGAAGAGATTCGGCGACTTAAAGGGCGCATCTCTATGAGCATCTCGGCAAGCAACGTGGGTTCGTGTATGGTCCGTGACAAGGGATTCATGCACCTTGAAACTCCCTGCCATATCTCCCTGGGCAATACCTCATTAATCATAATCAACGATCATAACAAATCATTCTCGACCGCAGATAAGAGTTTGAATCGACTCCTGTCCGTCGATTTCACAAACCGCACTTCCTTTGCTAGCGCGGCCGGGGCAGCGGGGCACCAACGCGCCGCGGCCGGGGCAGCGGGGCGCCAACGCGCCGCGGCCGGGGCAGCGGGGCGCCAATGCGCGGCGGCCGGCGCAGCGCGGCGCCAACGCGCGGCGGCCGGCGCAGCGCGGCGCCAACGCGCGGCGGCCGGCGCAGCGCGGCACCAACGCGCGGCGGCCGGCGCAAGTTGGCGATTCATGCAACCCCGCATACTAAATGGTTTGCAGCCATCTAGGCAATCAAAGCATGCTTAAAGGCAGCATCTGCGGTGCAGCGCTGCAGCAATCTGCGGTGTGCCGCCAGCAAATATCAAGTATTAGCCCTGCTGCCTTGCAGTCCGTAAAGTATCGGCAAGCATGTGCGTGTTCATATCCCTTCTATGCCATGCAGCCCCGCATACTAAATGGTTTGCACTCATCATCTAGGCAATCAAAGCATGCTTAAAGGCAGCATCTACGGTGCTGCGCTGCAGCAATCTGCGGCGTGCTGCCAGCAAATATCAAGTATTAGCCGTACTGCCTTGCAGTCCGTATAGTATCGTCAAGCCGGTGCGTGTTCGCATCCCTTCTATGTCATGCAGCCCCGCATACTAAATGGTTTGCAGCCATCCAGGCAATTTAAACATGCCTTAAGGTAGCATCTGCGGTTCAGCGCTGCAGCAACCTGCGGCGTGCCGCCAGCAAATATCAAGTATTAGCCCTACTGCCTTGCAGTCCGTATAGTATCGTCAAGCCGGTGCGTGTCCACATCCCTTTCATGCAATGCAGCCCCGCATACTAATAAATGGTTTGCAGCCATCTAGGCAAATGGCTGCAGCAATCTGCGGCGTGACGCCAGCAAATATAAGGTATTAGCCGTACTGCCTTGCAATATGTATAGTATCGTCAAGCCGATGCGTGTTCACATCCCTTCTATGCCATGCAACCCCGCATACGAAATGGTTTGCAGCCATCTACGCAATTAAAGCATGCCTTAAGGCAGCATCTGCGGTGCAGCGCTGCAGCAATCTGCGGTGTGCCGCGAGCAAATATAAGGCATTAGTGGTACTGCCTTGCAATATGTATAGTATTGTAAAGCATATGGGCGATTAAATCCCCTTGTCATATAAATCCTTATACTGGAAGGTTGCCGAGCCAACTCTTTACTCCCCACCGTCTTGGTCGACGACCGCTACTACCAGGTCGTAGCGGCGCCGCGTCAGGCTGGCGGGTCCTCCAAGCCCGCATCTCAACCACCGCCACCGGGGTCTGGCGGAGATGGCTCCCAAAACGGCGCTCCAGCAGGTCTCTTGATAAAGCTTCGAGCAGCTCCGCCCCTCCCCCGAGCAGGTTTGGTCCCTCGGAGACTGCCAAGCCGCCGAGTGAGCCTCAACCGTAAATAAGTGCTTGCCCTACCTGCCAGAGTATACCAGGACAACGTATTAGGACAAAGCTGAGTGCGTGCGAAGCGCCCGCACGGCGCGTTGAGCACGGGAGGCAAGAGCAGCTTGTCGCCCAATAAGCTGCGCTATCATTCCAAGAAGCGCGGGCCGAGTCCTCCTTCAAGACGGCGATAGAGTTGGAGGACGACGACCCTTCCAGGCGCCTAAGCCGAAACACGAAGCCACGTCAAGCCGCCAGGCGCCTTCGGGTGCCGCTGGTGGGAGTCGCAGGGCCACATCTTCTCGTGGCGGTGCCGCATCTCCGCCTCCCCGACCCGCATCTCCGCCTAAGGAGCCCTCATCTCTGGACGCGAAGCCCGCACCGCTGCCCGCGCCAACATCTCGCCCCAACGCCGCGTCGCTGTCAGCAGGGTTCAGAGGTAGCATCTCGTTGCGACGAACACAATCTCTGAGGTCGGCGATAGACTCGTAGGCCCGGGGCGTCTTCTCTGCGCGAGTGAGGCTCGATTTCCAGGCTCGAAACGCCAGTGGCCACGCGCTCGCGTCCGCAATCTTCCAAGGTGAGGCGGATAGTACTTTACGCGACTGAGGGCGCGAAGAGGACACGCCGAGGTGCCACTTTTAGTACTCTCGTATAGTATTGCATTGCACCTGAAATTTGACCGAAAAATGGGTACATATCTAAGCCTAAGCGATCACGTGGGGGGCACATTTTTGAGTCCATGAATTGGACCGTTTTGACTCAAAAATGTGCCCTGTACCCATTGCCAACGCTTTGAAGTACCTGCAGCGAGCGTTTGCATTGCCAGCGCTTTAAAGTACCAGAGTTGTTTTTTCCATTACCAACAGCGAGTAGCGAGTACCAGTACCAGCAGCGAGCGTTCGCATTGCCAGCGCTTTGAAGTACCAGAGTTTCTTTTTCCATTACCAGCAGCGAGCACTCGTCGAGACGGGGTCCGCTTGACCGCGCTTAATACGGTACTTCTACTGTATTTGTACTCATTTTAACTGTACTAGTACCGTATTTCGTATACCCTGACCACTACTCCCGATTAACTTGAGCTTATCCGCGCTTATCTGCGCTTATCCATGCATGCCACCAGTACCTGCGCCGCGAGGTCTCAACGCCACATCAATACCCGTACGTGAAACGGTACGTGATGCCCCTCCGGCCGGCCCGCGCAAGCGCACTTCGCCATGGCGCGTAACCGCGTGGCGGGCATGGCGCTACCGATGCGCACGCGGCGGCGGAGCGACTACCTTTATCATCCCTCGTCTGACCTGCGTATCATCCGCCGCTCTCACCCATAATCGGACCACTCGCTATCCCACAGCCGCCCCCCTCAGCGCACCCTCGTCGCGATGCCTCGCGGCAAAGCGAGATCACGAGGCAAGAAGAGCGTCTCCCATGTATGCGATAATCCGAGCGGACACCTTACGGTCCAGTGCCGTGTGTGCAAAAGTCACCTTGCCGGGAATAGCCGCCACTTCAAAGTACAACACCTTAGACACTCAGCTAACGACGCATGCTCGGTGGAGCAAGCCCGCTTCCTGTCCGTGAGTGCATGCGAGTGTGCGGATTCCAGTTTGCCATGGCAATCTTAACCGACGCTTGCCATAATGCCCCCCCCCTCCTTCACGCAGTTGAAGACCACCACCGCATCGCAACTCGTAGTGCTGCCTGCCCCGCCATCTTCGCCCAAACCGACTGCCCCGCCCTCACCACCCGCCGCACCGGCTACCCGACGTTTGCGTCGCCCCGCACGAGCGAAGAACATCGGAACGCTCCCGACCTACGAAATAATGTGGGACAATGGGTCGGTGTGCGATTCTTGTGGTCTCATCACTCCGAGGTTGTTGGCACAGCCATGCATGCTCCCTGGCAACAAGGTTAAGGTGCGACATCACGACGGCAGGTAATGCCATGCTGCTTTCTCACTGAAACTGTATTCCATACACGCATGCTTATTTGCGTCATCCCACTCAAATTTGTCGCCTCCCACCCAGCACATCTCTTCACCAATCGGTAACCAACTAACCGTGTGGTGTGTCCTCCGCTCTGTTACAGTACACGCGCGAAATGCAACTGTCGCTTGTTGCACGACCTAGTAATTCGTCGGTGTTTCCAGAAATAAGACAGTACCTCGGATGGTTCTGGCAGCGATATGGGCATCGACGATACGGCTGGCAGCGACAGGGGCATGGCCTAGAGCCCGCTTCGGAGTCATTTTACGAAGGACCGGGCGGACGGTGATGAGGAGAGGGTGGAGCGGGGTCTGGCACTTGCTGACGGCGATGCCTTTTGGGAGGGCGAACCGACTGGATTTCTCTCCAGCCTCAACGGCAGCGACAAGGACGAGACGGGGGAAGAGAAGGAGGGACATGAGGGAGAGGAGGAACGGGAGCCGCGCCTTCAAGGCACTGTTGAAGGCGGTGCCGAAGAGGTAAGCCGTATCACACATTTGTTGTTATTCACAACGCGCGACTTCACCAAGGTGCACTTGGACGGAACCCTATCCCGTCTACTTGTTGCTAACAGTGGTGTTGCTGTGTGCCCTTCTAAGGGTAGTGGCGGCGAGCATGAGCATGGTACCGAGGATGACAAGCGCTTCGAAGGGCGATACGGAGGGCGCTACTGCCGGACTGCTTCCCCCACGAGTTGTTGGGTAAGCCGCCCCCGAAGCGTCCGAGCATCGGGGATGCGCTCGTCGGCCTGCTTGGCGTCAAGGCGGTCTACGAGCTGCCTATCGCCAAGATATGTGAGCATATGTGCGATGGTAACCGCCTGATCAATCTACACGTGCTGGTTTGTAGGCGGGCGGCTCAGGAGAAGCGTGGATGCACATCGCGTGAGGTGGAGATGTGCCTCGAGAGGGCGGTGAGCCCCCCACCCCCTTCCACACACCATGTGCCTCAAACGAGGCATCTTATGTATCCATTCAGCATCTCATATAATCCTTCTATATTGTCTATGTGTAGGTTCTTCTGGAAGCCCATCGTCGGCAAGTGCAGCAAGGATCCCGAGAGGGCTTTTGCTGTCGAGGTCGTGAAGCTGCCCCCCCCCCCCCCCTTCCTCTATGCATTGGCCCACTAGTCGTGTGTAATTGCATCAAACGTTTTCTCACTCCTAGCTGTTTACGCGGACAAATGTGACTGGAGGACTTTGAGCTCCTCTTAATGATTTGCTCGTCAGCATGCGGCGGGATCGGGGCAGTGTGAGGGGATATGCAGCGGCGAAGAATCGCCACGCACAACAAGATGCAGTGGGTCGCGCAGTCAGTGCGAAGGTGGTTGAGGGAGCTTTCTGCGAGGAGGGCGTCAATGTGCATGACCACAATGCCGCTCTCTTAAAGTAGTACGTTGATGCGTATGCCCCCGATGGGCTGAGGGTACAGCAGCTGAGGGCTGATACGGCGATCATCAAGTAAGTGCTTTAGATACATGCCCGCATGCATGTATGCTTTGTGTGATAGTATAGCAGCATTCAAAGCACACTTACATCGATCATCCGCCGGACTGCTACAGCCTGACGTGCTATAGCCGGATGATGGTGATGAAGCCGGACCAGGAATCCTACAATGTATACTACTCGCGCGCGTACAGCCGTTGGCCGAAGGGCAATGCATGGGTGTACACAGCCTGGCTGTGGGAGAACTGGGATGCAGTCCTTCGGCCCCTGGACCATTACATACCGCAGACTACTCAACCGAGAGCCAGTGTGGACTTTGGGCCAGCTGGAATTGCAGAGGGAGAGATCCATGGAAGCTTCCATGAGATCTTCTTGATTGAGGTAAGCTATTTCGTTGCGGCAAAGTGCTACGCCCTAGACAACCCCTTGGCTTCGCCTCCAATTCTCTTCGCAGTTGGAGACGCCTAGCGTGGGAGTTGGCTTCCATCAGCCCCAATCAGCACAAGGATCAAAGACGGCGCAGTGCATGCAGTCTTCCGGCCGGATTTCGTCTTCCCACTCATCATCGCGCAAGGCAGGTTGGTCACATACACCTGCACAGAGGCGATGTCCGCCAGCACTGCTAGCAGGGGTCGGCGGCGCGAGATGGCCGTTGCTAATGCTGCGCCCATGCAGATAATGAGGTATGTCAGCAACGTCTTGCAACTGCCCTTTCAGTTATCTCATGTTTCGTTTGGACGCTGACATGATATTGTTGATTATGCTTTCACCAGGTGGGCTTCCTATGTGAAGCACTCTCATGCCAAGGACACCGCCGTTTGCCGCAACGATCAGGACGATGGCGATGTCGGCGCTGCAGAGCACCCGTAACAACATCAGCGTGTTTATTCAGCATCATTGCGGCTCATAAGCATGCATGATTAGCGCTTCGAAATGTCTTTGGGGGCATGGCAGCGCAGGGTAGGTTGATGTCATGAGTGTTAGTACATCAGGTTGCTGCGCAATATGTTTACGTAGAATAATATGGCTGGCGCAGGAAACATAAATATAGGCGCCGGGTGGGTCGGCGGTTTCCAACATGTAATGGAAAAACATATTTCTTTCCCCAACCTTGTCTGCCAATTACATTCATTTAAATCTGCATCATTAATGATTTTTCAGGCATGTCATACATGAGACATCATGCCGCGCAATGTGCGTTGACATTCTGGGCACCGCGATAGAGCGTAATATCATACATGCTCATAGAGAGTTGTAACCAAACAAGGATATATGTGCATGTACTCTGCAGTATTTATCATTCCCTGTCATGCCATGACTGTTTTGATCGTTTGTTGATGCATCTCCATATTGCTGGTAGTTCACAACATTATTTATGGGCTGTGGTATTGTGCGTCAGCATGCTCGACTGATTTGTGTCAGCCCGGGTACCCAGGTACCAAGTACCGTAATCACAATAAGGTATTGATATACAATACAGTAATACTACACCGCATCATTTCTTACCGGGTTCCCTATGTATCACTTAGTCACCAAGTGATAATGATGACAACAGCAATAGTATTGAGTGGTATACCGCCCGTACCTGTAGTCGTCGCACGACCTGCTGGAGTCCGCCAGCACTTCAATCAGCACCATCGAACCCCCCCCCCCCCCCCCCCCCCCCCCGCCACCATGACGACGTCTAGAGGCGCAGCGTTTCTCTCCGCCAGCGAAGATAGCCCCCGCTGGAGTATGGGCCGCCTCATGGACCTTCCCCTACCTTAGGGGCCGCCCCTCCTCCACTAGTGACGTGCGTCCGGTTGTCGTCAGCCGAGGATGCCGAGGTCAAGGTAGGCGGGCCGTTGACTCATGCACGCCTCTGCGCTTTCAACAACACCTAACGCGAGGCAGTGCAAGGCATGAACGTGTACACGTGCCTAGAGGACGTTGAAGACTCGACGGGCGAGAGCTACGAAGCACGTTTCGTGTGCCATTAGGGTAAGGAGCAGCTGGTGGCAGTTGTATATCGCTTTGCTGCCGGCAATAGGTTCCAGCACCCCCCTACTTCACCGAGGTCGAAGAGGCTGCCGCTTTGATCAGCAGTGCTCTCTCCCCGGCGGGTAAAGGCGATGCCAACCCTACCAGAACCCCCACCGTGGAAAGGTGGGTCCGAGATGCCAGTGCAGTTGGTGCTGACTGCTTGCACGCGTGCTGCCTTATGCATGTGGTGACGACGTCACAACGACTGAATTGTTTGTCTTTTGTTATTTTAACTTAGATGCGGCATCGACATGAACGGCAACCCACTGCAGGAGCAATCTACCGGCTCCAGCCCCCCTCCCCATTTCAGTTGTCCTCCGTGTTGCTTGAGCCCCCTCGCTGCATGATACGACCAACATGCAAACGGCTTCAGCTGGGCGTGCGCGTGTGACCTCCAACTTCGTTCATACGGCAACATGCAAGCTAGGCGTCGACATAAGCAAGCGCATCTGCGAGCGGTGCCAAAATACCTGATATTTGCAAGGCACGCCGCAGATTACTGCAACGCTGCACCACAGATGCTGCCTTAAGACATGCTTTAATTGCCTAGATGGCTGCAAACATTTAGTATGCGGGGTTGCATGGCATAGAAGGGATATGAACACGCACCGGCTTGACGATACTATACGGACTGCAAGGCAGTAGGGCTTATACCAGATATTTGCTGGCGGAACGCCGCAGATTGCTGCAGCGTTGCACCGCAGATGCTGCCTTAAGGCATGCTTAAATCCCTAAATGGCTGTAAACTATTTAGTATGCGGGGTTGCACGAATCACCAACATGCCCCAGCCGCCGCGCGTTGGCGCCGCGCTGCGCCGGCCGCGCTAGGAAAGGAAGTGCGGTTTGTGAAATCGACGACATGAGTCGATTCAACTCTTATCTGCGGTCGAAAATGATTTGTTATGATCGTTGATTATGATTAATGAGGTATTGCCCATGGAGCTATGGCAGCGAAGTTCAAGGTGCATGAATCCCATGTTACGGACCATACACAAACCCACGTTGCTTGCCGAGGTGCTCCGAGAGATACGCCCATAAAGTCGCCGAATCTCTTCCGACGACCAACCATAAGGCGCGTCCGTTGGTGTCGGGGATTTCTTGGGTGCTTTGACGCGATGAGAAGTACACGACCCGCTGTCAACATACGGTCGAGGAAGTCCATTCGCGGGAGGGGCCCTTGCGTCAAGTAGGGGCTCGGAATCTGCACGCGATAGATTTCCGCCTTGGAGGCCGCCAGCATCTATAGCAGCAAATTCAGGTGAGTGAACCAAGGCGACGTGACAACGACAAAAGGCTCCTTGCACATGGCAGCGTTAAAAGAGCTAAGAGCGACAATTCACGGGTTTGTACGCGAGAGATGCAAGCGTTCATGTGCCCCCACTGCGGAGATGCGGGTAAAGAATCCCACCCTCTACCATAAAAATTCTCTCCACCCTCCGCATCTCTTGCTCGTCAGTCTTGCCAGCGGTGCCCTCAGCCACCGCTGCTTTGACGTCCGGGAGGACGTACCCGTCGTCCCCAATGTAGGCCTCCGGGTTCCAGTGCCGCATCTCTCGCCACCGCCATGGTTCTCGCTGTCTCGCATACACGAACCCACGTTGCTTGCCGATTAGCTCCGAGAGATGCGCCCTTACACTCGCCGAATCTCGTACAACGACCAATTTCAAGGCGTCGACAATTGTCACATCTCGCGCCCTCCTGACGGCAGTGAGTGGCGCGCAGCAATTGAGAAAGATGATGAGGAGCAGCCCCCTCCCCCCCCCCCCCCCCCCCCCCCCCCCTTGCCACGCCGTCGACATGGGCAGGACCCGAGCCGCAGTCCGGGTCTGCCATGACGATGGGTTTTGCCGGGCCATTTTACCAGGGGACGAGATTCGCATCTGCCGGTGAGCTTCTTGGACATACTCGTTGCAAATCCCCCGCAGCTCGTTGTACACAAGCCGGTGGTCTTCAGAGGCCAAGAAGGCCCGCATGTTCACCGTGCTCTCGTCCTTGCCCCTCCCCTGTAGTCTGAGGTCATCGGGTACTGCGGATCATGCATGAGGTGTGAAAGGTCGTTGGCAGACACGGACGAAAACACGACACGGGTGGGAAACGGGGCGGTCGTCACCACTCATGTCGAGATGCGCGACGGCGAGGTGCGCTCAACGCAGCCCACGGCGCCATGATGAGAGATGCGAGCTAAGATGCGAGTCCGCGTACCGTTAGAGTCGCTCCTGGGAGATAGAGGGTCCAAAGGTGGCAGCACACCTTGAGGCTTGGGGGGTCAGGCTGAGACTCGCGGTGAGGCGAAGGCTGCGAATCTCCGGCCCCATGCCATGGCGGTCCGCTTCGATGTTGCCCACCGCTCGGCTGTAGGGGCTTGAGTCGTGGGTAATGGCGCATGGGAAGTGCATCTGCGGAGCATCTTGCGCCATGGGGGTCACTAGGAGTGCGTTGAGAGCCCTCGATGAGTCAAAACCAAGTGCAGCCGCATATGCCCCGCCACATGACTATGCAAGCGGGCAGAGAAGCGTTTTGCTCCGCGAGGACGGTCTGCCATGCTTTTGTGCACCGAAAAGCGTTAAGATGCATGAAAGAACACAAGCGCGAGGGAGCCTATGAGTGGTAGATGAGTGAAAAGCACAGTGGTGGCGTGGCATTCGAGGCAAGAAAAACGGTTAGCATGAAGGGTAGCGACGCATCTAGTCAAAGGGCGGTGGACATGCGTATAGTATATAGTGCGGGTTCATTTCACTAGCTAGGTGAAGAGTACCTCGTACGGTGTTGGCAAGAAGAAAAACTTGTCAAAGCTCAATTTTACAATACATTCTTACAGTATTAGGCGTAACTCAAATTTGCACCCCCCACAAGGGGTACAATTTTGGGCTAAGGGGTGTGCAATTTTGAGTTCAGAAATGTGCCCATTTTGACTCAATAATTGCCCTTTTGCCTCTTATTGCGCTGCTTCTAAAAAAGGGCTCAACGACAGGTGCGATGTTAGGCTCTAGCTTAAGCCTGTTCTTTAGGCCCTTTAGGATGCAGCGGAAGGATTTAGAAAGTATGGCCAATCTCTTTTGGTTACATGGGTTCCTGGGCTATAGTCTGCCTCTGAATTCTACATAGTAGACATGCCCGAGGCGGTATTTATACCCGCCGAGGTCATAGTCATACCTGTGCTATGTTAGCCGGGTGTCATGGGATACCCGTGCCGTGTTAGCCACGTGAGGCTTGAGTCTGAGAACTCTAGAGAATTCCAGAACAGTCTTCGGCCTTATACTACTAGTATTTATACCCGCAACACTGATATATACAGCGACTCCGCGGATGCGTTGTCGTACTACCTTGGCGGGGAGTTATACCTGCTAGTATAGCATAACATTATGGCTAAAGGGAAATGGAGTATAACACTCTCTCCCCCTTATGCACAAGCCTCCTCGATGTGCAAGTGTCACAGAACTACAGGAAACTACAGTCTAAGTCTTGATCTTTGAAGTTAAGGCGGAGGGTGCTCGGCTTGGGTAGCGATTCCGGAACCGAACGAAGTCTGGGCTCACAGTAAACTGTCGGTATGGTTTAGACAGTAAGAACGACCGGAAAATGTCCAGTAGTGTTTGACTCCGCGTAGGGGCTCCCAAGTGTCTTCGCTTGGTACGTTGTACGGGAACGCCCACCGCACTCGAAATAGTAGTACAGTGCCATTGTTGTTGAAGGCAACATCGAGTATATCTTAAACATGGAATCGGTTTGCGTCATGGACAATCGGTACTTGTTCAGACTTCACTGGTTGGTCAGGGTCGTCATACCGCTTTTCCAGCATACTCGCGTGCACCACGTCATGGACTCGTACGCCCGAAGGTAGCTGCAATCGGAAAGCAACTGGTGAGATATGCTTTGTAATGACGAAGGGGCCCACGTAGCGGTCGCGTAGCTTAGCATAGGGTTGCTGAATAAACTTCAGATGAGACGCTTTCAGCTTAACTCTGTCGCCGGTCAGGAATGGTACGGATAGATAGTCGCTTACGATTAGCTGCAGTCTGCATACGAGTTTGAGCCTCCAATACGCAATCATGCGCGAAGCAATGAAGCTCCTGTATATACTTGACGTGTTCCGGAAGAGCTCGAGTTGGCTCGGTTACGAGTTGAGTAGTAGCATGTGTAGTCGGCTCGAATCACAAAGTCGCCTTGAAAGGGGACATAGTAGTCGAAGTCGACTGAGCAGCGTTGATCGCAAACTCCACGTTGGTGAGGTGTTTGACCCAATCATCGTGCATAGGGTGCACGTAGCAGCGTAGCACTTGCCACCAAGTTTAGTTTGTCCGTTCCGTCTGGCCATCGGTTGCTGGATGAAAAGCTGTAGAGATGTTCAGCTTAGTACCCATGGTTTTGAACATATCTTGCCAGAATTCCGACATAAATCTTGGGTCTCGGTCAGAGATGAGTTTAGCCGGTAGGTCGAAATGACGAAAAACTGAGCGATGCATAATCTCCGCCAGGCCTTCAGAAGTAACTGTCTTCGTAGTTGGCTCAACAATTACTCGCTTTGACAGTAGACATACGAAAATCACTACTGAGTCATACCCCTGGCACTCCGGCAGATCTGAGATTAAATCCAGGGATATTACCTCAAATGGTCGTGACGGTACGTCATGGGGCTGAAGTAAGCCGTATGGCTTATAGCGGGCCGCCTTAGTACGTTGACAGGTAGGGCGGCATCGCACGTAGTTGGTGAAAGTATGATTCATACGGGGCCACCAGTACAGTTCCACAGTACGCGCCAGTAGTCGTCGTCCTACTTGGTGACCGGCAGTAGGCGCGTCATGTAGTTCGTACAGTGCTCGTTGTCGCAGGTCCGCCACATGTGGTACGTAAAGTCGTGAGCCGTAGGCGTACAGTAGACCATTATTGTGACGTACTAGCCAGGATGGTAAAGCTTTACGCGATTTCAGGTATTCGTCGGAGTCATATGCGGTCTTGATTTCGTCGTAAAACTTGTTGTCCGCATGTAGTCGCGACTCCACAGCAAATAGAACAGAATTTATTCGCAGTCAGCCTCGTCTTCTGACCAGTTGTTCAACAAATCTAGCTTTTGTAGCGCATCCTTCAAGTCGGGTCGCCGAGAGAGGGCGTCCGCATGATTGGCAGCTCCTCGCTTGTAGACGATGTCCATATGTCGTTGGTAAGGCGCAAACACTTGCAGCCATCGTACTTGCCGCGTCGACAAATCGCGTTTGCGAAAGAAGTGTCGTAGCGTGTCATGGTCGGTGATAACCATAAAGCCCGCCGCTCCATCAAGGTAGCATCGGAACTTGATGAGTGCATCATGAACTGCTAACAACTCTTGCTCATGTACCGGGTAGTGAACTTCGTGTTTGTTCATCTTGCGTGCATGGTACGCGGCAGGTCGAAGTCCCGAGCCTTGATTTTGCAGCAGCACAGCTCCCACTCGTACTTCGCTTGGCTTGTTCTCGTTCTCGTCCGCCTCAGTCGCCAGTTCTTCGCTCCTTCGTCGGCTCCCGCAGTACAAAGTACAGCAGTGTAGAGTACATAACATGCATGGTACGCAACATGTCGAAGTCATGAGCCTTGATCTTGCAGCAGCACAGTTTCCACTGCAAATCCAAAAGCACATGTATACAATGTGTAACGGGCATCCGCAGACGTGTCCGGTATACTCAATACATGTGCTCGTACCATTGCGTCCTTTAATGCACGAAACACCGCATCAGCACGAGGCGTCCACACAAACTCCGGTTGATTCTTCGTCAGGTCATTTAGTAGCGCCGCAATAGCCGCGAAGTTATGGATGAACTTGCAGTAATAGCCAGCAAGGCCGAGAAAACCTCGTACGTCCTTTACTGTCTTTGGCACGGGCCACTGTTGAACTGCTTTCACCTTCCGGGGGTCCATCTTGATCAGTCATGCTTCGATGATATGGCCCAAAAACTCCACGCTAGTACGGCCGAACGAACACTTCGACAGCTTGATATGTGTGACAATTATACGAGTACGATATACTACGAGTTAGTACCTGTGTGTACTAGTACAATGTGTACCTGAGACTACGAGTATATGTACTGTATAATTCTGCCGTGTGGTAAGCGTTGTGTTAAACAATTGTTCTATGCTGAAAAACAATGTAGCCTCTCGCCTTTGCACCACCACTGCACACCACCTTTGTTTGTCCTTGCAGTCTCTATCCGGCTGAGACTGCCGCACTGGTTTCGGAGCAGAATTATACAGTACATATACTCGTAGTCTCAGGTACACATTGTACTAGTACACACAGGTACTAACTCGTAGTATATCGTACTCGTATAATTGTCACATATGCAAGTGGTGTCGTTGCAACTCCCGTAGCACCAATCTGATGTGCTTGAGAGGCTCTTCAACTGTCTTGCTAGAGATCAGCACGTCGTCCAGGTATACCACGCAGAATTTGCCGAGATATGGTCTCAAAACACGGTTCATCATGGTCTGGAATCCAGCTGGGGCGTTTGTCAAGCCGAAAGGTAACACACAGTACTCGTAGAGCCCATAGTGTGTCCGGAACGATGTTTTGTGGATGTCTTCCGGTTTAATTCGTACTTGATGGTAGCCTTTGTACATGTGCAGAGTATTGAAAGTTATCGCACCATGCAATGAGTCCAATAATTCGTCGATACGAGAAAGTGGGGTCCGGTCTTTCATTGTAAGGTCATTCAATTTACGGTAGTCCACACACATACGCAGAGTGCCATCTTTCTTACGCACAAATAAAATTGGGGCGCCGTAGTTTGACTTGGACGGACGAATCCACCCTTTTGCCAACGGTTCCTCCAGTTGTGACCGTACCTCGTGCAACTCGGCTGGTGACATACGGTACGTTCGTTCCTTGGGGGGTTCATCACTCTCTAGGTTTATCTCAAAGTCGAACTCGCGCTCCGGTGGCAGGTCAGTACGCTCCGCGATGATGTCTGCAGACTCCATAAGGGACTCCTTGAGCTCCTCGGTCCACTCGGTCGACTGGTCCGTGCGCAGCTCAGCTACCGCATCGAACACCTCGCGTACCGCAATAGAAAACAGTTCCTCGCCGCGACTCTTCCTCAACTCCTTCGCCATCTTAGCCGCGTCCAGGTGGTAAACCGTCGTAGGTACTGTATACTGTTCCGCTGTAGCAATGTGTTGTCCAGTCTTCCGGTGTTTAATAATTTTAGCAGTCCAGTCGATGTCAGGATTAATTGTTTCCAGCCAAGGTTGTCCGAGAATAATGTCGAATTTCTCCAGGTCTGTAACTATAGCGTCCAATTTATAGTCGAAAGCTCCTACGGTAAGGGCTTTCACAAAAGCGCACTACAAACAGAACTAACTTCAACTGTGAAAGGTAGCCAGCAAAAGAGAGACATAAGCCTGAAACCAAGGTCGAGCAGGAGGACAGGGAGCCAAGAACCAAGAAGGAGCCAAGGGAACCACGAAGTCACTAAGCTGCCAGGGACCAAAGGAACCCCCGCCCCGGGGTAGGCTATCAGCCGCGGCGAGGACGCTTGCAGCCAATGACCCGGGTCATAGCAACACATGCCGACGAGCGACGCGACGCAGGCGCAGGAGTACCATCACGTGCCGCATGCGCGGACGCGACCCCGCCAAGAACGTTGTCTGCATGTGCCATGTTGATGAGCAAGGAGAAACGGCGGCGCCACGCAGACAAGAGCTGGCCGATTTTTTGGCCAGTGTGTGTGTGGCTAGCTTTCGCGAGCTCCACCAAGAAAGCCTCGGCGTGCGGGGCCAGCGAGCCAAACTCGGAAACGGCGAAGGGAACAAAGCGAAGCATGCCGGCGGCGTTTCGGACACCCTCGTCATACTTCTGGATTTTGTGGCGCTCTGCAGCCCTCAAAGCAGTCGTTGGATCCGAGCTTGACACGCCGAGGATGGGGGCAATGGTGGTATCGATAGCAACCGTGTTTCCGCGGATACCGCCATACCCGAAAAGCCCAACATCGGCCGGCCGGCCGTCGCTGCCCTTCGGGAGAGAAACAAGCACCGACGGGTCCGTGAGGATCTGGACACCCATGCCCAGCGCGGACTTCACGTCGTGGCAAATGTCGGAAAGGCCATGTGCGGCCCACTCGTGTGCGGCGTAATTGGAGACGCCCCCAGAGCAACGTGCCACGTGATCAGCGTATGCGACCGCCCAAGTTGAAGGAGTGAACTCCACGCCAGCATCCTCAAAACGGGCCAGCATACCTTGTACCGAGAAGGAGCAAGAAGTACAAGGGCATGGCTCGCCAAGGGAGAGGACAGGAGCCGCCGGAAGGCCGAACGGGCGGCAAGCGGCAACACGGAACATGGAATCGTAGTACTCAGGGGAACGCTCACGGACTTCACCAAGGCGACCCTCGCTTGGAGGATCAGTCACCAGGAATGCTGTCGCAGCGCGAAAGTCCTACGGTAAGTACTTCGCTCCTCAGCCGTTTGGTACTGGTACTCATACTGCCGTTCGCCAGTTTTATACGGTGTTTTCCTCCGGATACTGTAGGGCACTGATGCAATTGGATCCATTCGGTACTCGCAAAATTTTCGGTTGCACCAGAGTCCACCAGTATTTTACAGTGTCGTCCTCGCAATTCGCCAGTAATAGTCAGTAGTCGGGTACCACTCGGTGAAGATACGTTGCACCTACAAACGCGATGTGGAGTCTTCGCCAGATAGTCGGACGTTACGGTTGACATATTCATCAATTTGTTCGCCGAAGCTTTCGTACCGTAGTGGGTAGCGTACTGTCTTCGTCTCCAGATAACCCGTACTTTGTGCCTCCAATAATTTCTTCCAGGTTGTCCATAGTGCACGGTTCAAAGGGGTCTTCGTAGGTACAATATTACGACGAGCGCGATACAGGTATACAGGACACCGGCTGTCTCCCGTCCGCTGAGTGCCGAGGTACCGTAGATTGCTCTCCTGTACCCGGTACCCAGTTTGCTGGAGTAATCGTCGTACTGCTGTTGTCTCTGGCGTCGCGTCCGTGTCGCCGCGCTTGCCTTCTGGAAACCAAATCAGTCCGCTGTCTTCTACAGTCAGAAGCACTCGTCTTCCATCGGTTACTAGAATCTTCGAGTGCGTCCACTCAGGCTTCGGTGGGGTTCTCAGGTGCTGCGGTAGAAACCGTACGCCGGCGCCATCGTCAGCGTAGATCTGTGTCGCCCATCGAGTGGGGCCAACATCTTGTCTTGCACCTTCTATGCCATCGTTCATTGGACACGTAAACACAGAAGTCTCCGCTGGCAATTCATCCACCAGACGAAAATTTCTAAGTAGTTGAAACCACGGCTTACGCGACCATTTTGGGACCACAATAATTGCTCGTAGATGCGGATGCAATAACTTCTGTCGAAGGTAGTGGCCCAAAAAATCTTCAATTCGGTCATACGGGGCATTTAGCCAAATACGCCGATATTCTCCGAGATCCTGTTCCTGAAATGGGCGCGTCGGACAGCAAAAACTACCAGAAACTTGAGAATTCAGGTCGTCATTATCGCAAGCTCCGTCCAGGTCGCAGGGTCCGTATTTCTTCGTGTACTCGTGAAATAATTCGCGATGCACCATCCAGTCGCTGAAATCCTTGTGGAGGAAATCATGCCAGTGTGTCGTTCGAGGATACGAGGGCTGTACTTCTGTAGTCTCGCGAGCCGTTTTAGGGGACAGTCCTTCACCCTGTCGCGCGCCGCGCGCGGCCGACTCACGTCTTAGTTTCCCGGCCGGGTCTTCCTGGGTCGATAATCAGAAATCTTCTTCTTCTTACTACTCGGGCACGCGGACGCAACATGATCTTTCGCCCTGCAGATAAAGCAGCGTCCTTCCTATTTAAATCTCTCAAACTCCTCCTCGGTCAATCGCCGCGCCATCAACATGTCGTCTTTTTGGTCTGTAACCTCTCCCTCAGCACTGTTGTAGTACTGCTCGTCGTCGTCGCCATCGTCGTCCATGATGTGCAGGCGCTCGCGACGGATCTCGCGGTGTACATTTGTCTCCCGCTCCGCACCTCCAACAGCCAGAGCTGCATGTACAGCTTCTGCCAAGGTCTTAGGGTTTTTCAGGGCAACTACCTTTCGAATATGGGGTTTCAGTCCGCGCTGGAAATCATGTACATTATCTTCCTCGTGACGATGGGGTAACTCCAGTAGTTGCTCGCGGAAATAATTCGCGTACTTCTGTACTGTAGTCCGCTGTGTCGCGCGATCCAGATTGATACGAGCTTGCTTCGCCGGTGTACGTCCACAGAATTCGGTGATTAGTACCGCCTCCATGTGCGTAATACCGGTAAAACCGCCGCCAATTTCGTCGTGCGTACTCGCCACTTGCGCGTACCACCATTTGGATACATGTCCGTGAAAATAGCCAGATACCCAGTACACGCGATGAGGTTCCTCCGGGTTTACGTTGTGATATTTCAGGTAGCCCCGTGCATGACGAAACAGGGGCGCCGAGAGTGTCAAGTCTGGACAACACATACTCGTACAACTGCTACGGCAGTTACGGGCACGAGTACTATGACGACTGCCGATATATGATGCGATGCTCCTGTTGCTTGACGCATGCGCCAATACGAGTAGCGACACTCTCTACTTTCCCTCACAGACTAGAACTGGTACGTACCGAAGCTCACCATTAGCATCGGGCGACGAAATCACCAGTACTTGTACCATTCAAAAACCTCCTCACGTCACCACACCAACACAGGGCTAAAGTACAGAGCGTCCGAAATACCAACCCCGCCACCCGCTGACAGCAACTGCCCGCCGCTACCCGCTCCTGCCATGAGCAGCCCGCCGACTGCCTCCCCCACGCCCTCCCGCGACAGCCGGGAGGACAGACCCCCCGGTCAGATGAGTACATGGGGGCAGAAGGCGAGGCCTTGATGGGGGAGCCGGGGTTGCCGCGAGCGGACCCGGCAGTGGCAGATCTGGCCCCCCGCCCCCCACCCCCCCAACCGGCGGCCCCACTGCCCCGCCGCCACACACACCCCACCAGCACGTCCCACAGGACGCACCGGCCGACCCGGCCACCGCCGACCCCCACACCCCACCCCCGGGAGATGCAATGAAGGCTGAGGAGGGAGAGATCCCGGCCGGTCAGACCACAACCGCCCTCCCGGGCAGTGTGAGCCCGACCGCGCGGGGTGCTCAACCCCACCGCACCCCACGCAAATCATTACGGATTCAAAAGCCGCCGGCACCAGGGCCCCCGCCCACCGACGCCCCGGCAGCCGCTGCCCCTCGTGGCAGTGGCAAAATTAAAACCAAAACCCAACGCCCCATGAAACGCAGTCTCGGTAAGGGCTGTCCCTCGTCCGCTGTGACCGCAGCCACCTCCGACCCGGGGAAATTGCAGTTCTATCCATCGGGAAATTGCTGTCATGCAACTTCATGCACGGAGTGATGTCCTTTGCTGCCGCGATGTCCATGAAGGCTGCGAAGAATACCTCCGTAGCTGCCCGTAGCTTGTAGGTCAAGGTAACTTATTTCGTTGTCGCTAAGCGCCACCTCAAAAACAGCGCGATGACTTCGCCTCCCGTTGTGTTTGCAGTTGGAGATGCGTGCTATCAACGCCTATGAGCACTGGACTGTGGGAGGGCCCGATCAACACTGTCTTTCAGCATGACTTTGTCTTCCCGCCCATGATTGTGCATGGCAGACTTGTCACATATACATGGACAGAGGCCATCAGCATTGCCGGCAAGGGGCGGCGGCAAAGGGCCGCTGGTGACGTTGTGCCGAGGCAGATGATCAGGTGATGGGCCACCTGTGTTATATATTATTGCTGAAGCATCTTACATGTTGTTGTTTCTTTCCTGCACTTTGCGCTGATGCTGATAGTGCAGCCCGGCACGGGTGGTGCTCCTACTTGGAGCACTCCCATGCCTACGACATCGCCGCCCTCGATGAGGATGATGGCGGTGTTGAGGCCATGCAGTAGTAGCATATACGCAGCAACCGTGGCGCGTGTGAATTGAGCATATCCATATGTTGCGGGAACAGTTGCGTAGTATGGCAGGCGCATGATACATATAGGCGTCGCTTGGGTCTGGGGTTACCAAATGTAATGTTAAGCAATACTATCTTACGAAACATGGCCAATCTGCATTATGCTTGCACATGCCTGCTTCACTAATTTTACTGGCACACTCACAACATATTTTTTCTGATACTAACAACATGGGTCAATGTTACGCATGGATGCCGCGGTGTACTGCAGTATCGTCGCGAGCAAGTATGGTCAACCGATGTTGACACAAAAGTTTGCATTTGTCTTTGCCGTTATACACATCTGTACTTTTGTGAATTTCATGTCATTTGTGGTATGTATGTTGATATGCATGTAATTTGTACAGCAATAAGATTAATGTGAAACGCGTTGTGCATTACATACAACAACAGATGCATCGTAGTGTCATTGATAATGTTATTGTGACGCCCCGGGTACCGAGGTACCATTACTACTCGAGACTTATGCAATGATATAAAGTACGTGATTAGCCACCAGCCGCGCGCGCACTTTCACTCTTCGGCACTTCCTCGCTCGTTGCTTCGCCTATTTATGCTGACCGCTTCGCATGAAGAGCAGATCGCCGTGCTCGCCCCCCGTGCCACCATGGCCTCCGTCAGCACCTTCCATGCCGCTGCCGGGACGGATGTCGCGTCGTGGGAAGATATCATGCTGCCGAGAGGAGCACGCGAGCCCCCGTCCCGCGCGGCCCGCCCCCGCGCTACTACCTCACGACAGTCAGCGCCGATGACACGTCGAGCGGTTTTGACTGGTCAAGCTGAACGGCCCGTCTGCCCACCCTAATTGATCGTGGAGGAGGAGCAAGCTGCCTTGCTTAAATCGATGAAGCCGACGCATGCAGCAAGGGTTCTTTGCATCCCCAGTGCAAAGGTGCGCTTGCCGGCCGGTTTACCTGCTCATCGTGTAGATGCTGATGTTGTCGCTGCCCGAGTGTCGGCGACTAAGTGTTTTTTCTTTCATCACTACCGCAGTCCGGAATCGACCAGAACGACGCTCCGGTGCAAGACCTGTCTACCGGCTACAGCCCCCCTCCCCCGCTCGCTCGACGAGCATATGTTCCCCGTGCGGCTAGATCCCCGGCGCTTCAGGACGCTACTGCGAGGATGCAGGCTGGACGCCAGAGGAAGCAAGCGCAACGGGAGCGCGCGGCGGCACCATGCCAACCCCGTCAAACAAGCTCCTTAGCCGCGGGGCGCAGCAGATGGCAGTAGCTGCCATGGATATCATGCCCGCAGAAGTATCTGCGGGCAACAAGGGGCAGTCCGCACCCGAGCCGACACAAAAATGCCAGTCCAGGCCTTGGAGTCTAGCTTTTTGCGAGTAGTGCCATCAGGGACTTTGACAAACACCTTGCAGCCATAGACTCTGGCTTTGTCAATATGTTAATCAACATTGCCTTTGGTCAGTACAGAGAGCGGTGTTTGTCTGCCATCCGAATCACAAGCCGCTATGACAGCGCGCCGTTCTTCAGCCAAAATGCTGTGCTGATAGCGGTTGCCCACAGTCGGCTAGGCACCGACATGTCTGCCATCATGCTAGTGGCACTTTCCATGATGAAGCGCCATAGCCTCTCAATCTTGCCATGCTGATGATGGTAGAACGGAGCTATCCACTCGGTACGTCGCCCAATGCCAACGACCAGAGCGTCCATCGCATCTGTCTCAAAGATGGAGTCGCGGTCAAAGCGGACCTCGGGAGCATACGGACCACTGGATTCTGCCCAATACTTGAGGTAACAGTGTCTGACCTCATCTAGAACTGAACGCATGCCTGTCAGCACCTCTGCTGCCTCTTTGGCTCTCATATGTCTGTGCCACTGAAACCTCGACAGACGGCAAATGATGTTGATAGTCCACCGAAAGCCACCCGGTGATGGGATGTGAATAGGACCGAGTGTGTCAACGGAGAGTTGGCTGCAACACGCATCATGGAGGGCGGTAGGCTCTCGGTTGGCACTAGCTGTTGTCGCTTTGTTGAGTAGGCATGAATGACATGGGAGATTCCTTACATCCGTAGGGAAGGCATGTATAGCAGATACACCTGTGTGATGTTGTGCATGGATTGTGCCCATGCCGGGATGGCCTAATCTCTTGTACCACAGGACTGCAGAGTCCTTGACTGTAGCACCAAGCATGGCAATGCTATCTTGTTGTCCAGCGTGGGTAGGAGCAGCTCCATCCGCTGGTGCGAGGTCCAGTAGGTAAAGGCCATTGTAGCCTCTGATGCGCACCACTCCTGCATCCATGGTCACAGTGCCATATTCAGTTCCACCCGGAAAGTGAATGCTACCATGTAGATGTTTCTGTAGCCATGATACGCAGAGTAGTTTGCATGCACCCATGGGGTCCGTGTGGAGCAGGGACGGACAATAAACAGCTGACATTTGCCATGTGCAATAGCCACTAGAGGTGAGTGTTGCCCTAATAGCCACAATGCTGCTGCCCTCGATGACGGTGCCCTCGCCACCGAATTCTCGCTTGTTCGACTCGATTCGAAATGTTTCGAAGTCGGATTTATGCGCCGTGACATTATGGAGAGCGCAAGCAGAGTCTGCGACCTATGCCTCGCTGACAATTGGGGCGTTACTCAGTTTTGAGAAAATGCCACGAGGGTTGGGGGAGTAGTGGTAAGGGCGGTCACCCCGCTGAGAAGCATCTCCTCATCCTCGAGGGTCAGCTCGTCGCCGGCGTCGGTGTCGTCACTCGGCTGGTCGGTCACAACTGCAATGTTGTCGTCCTCGAACGCCGCGAGAGCAGCACCAGTCGACGCCTTAGCGTTAGAGTCTCCGGGGTACTTGATTTTCAGGGCCTTGATTTTGGCGCGCTGACAATTCAAAATAACCGAGTCACTCGCAGTGCATTGGCTAGTTAGGTGCTTTTCGCCACAAGATCCACACTTGCCGAACCATGGCGACTTGTGAATTCTGCGAGCGGTCCAGGCGGGTTCTGAGCTGTGGGTAATGCCGCAATACCAACTGAATGTGCGGGACCTGCAGGAGCTGGTACGGAACACACTTTGGCGTGGACACGGGGTTCGGCGAACAGCTATGCCGCGGTACACCGATGTAAGTCGACATTCCCCGCAACGACTGTCTCGATAGTATCGTATTTTGCGGGAAGTGCATTGAGCACTGTCGGTATCGGCAAGGAATCGCGGAGCTGCTCGGTGACCTCCATAGCTGCGCCGTACGCCTCGATAGCCTCCCATTTGCGGTCGAGGAAGTCGACAAGTGACTCCGTCGAGTTCTCGTCGAGTGTGCGATTCACCTTGTCGAGCAGTGACATGGTGTGGTGCACGTCCTGTATGTCGAGACGATGGCACGTATTGTCCCGTGCTATCGCACCCCGGTTGACCGCAGTGGACTGAGAGAGGTTCTTGAGTTCCGAGGTTGCACTCGGGTGGTGCTAGGCGATGTGCACCAGCGCGTGGTAGAGGTATGACTGAAGCTGCATGTCGATGTTGGGATCGTTCGGGCCAAGTAGAATCATATGTTCCATCACCTCCGGCACCTCCATCACCTCCGGAAGTGTTAATGAAGGAAAGGAAAATATGTTTCCACGTTGTAAAGTCTAAGCTCTTCTGGAGCATCGGTGGTGTGTTCTTCAGTGCCCTACCCAGCCGGTCGATACCTCGTTGTGGTCCCCGTTGGGCCCTGATGCGGCCATCCGCAAGGTCCGGTGCCCCGATGGTCTTGCGTCTCGCGGGTGCACGATAAGGCGCGGACACGCCGAGGTAGCCTGTCTGTCCGGTATCTGTGTCGATTGGGGTTCGCGACGGTGGCGATGGTGGCGCAGCTGTCGGAGACTTTTCAACTGTCGGGGTATGTCGAGACATGGACGCAAAACATGCGTCTGACATCAGCCATCATGTCCCGTTGCTCCGCCATAATGTCGGCATGATTTTGAGACAATTGATATGTGACAACGTGCCTCTTGCTCTGCATCTCTCCGTGCTGGAAGTCTTGTCGTTGCTCCATGTTAGATATCTGATGCTATAGCCTGGCAACTAGGTCCAGTCTCGGTTGATCGGAAGATTCATCAAGAGGCTTGCCAGTGTCGACAGCAACACCAATAAGTCCCGGGGGAATAGGAGTGTTGCCAGGTCGAGCGGGAGAGTTGTCTGCCATGTCGATGTTGTCCAAGCTGACCCAATGAGAAACGCGTTCTATCGGCCAAACCAGCTGTCACATGTCAAGTAGCAAAAGGTGGTAGTCAGTTTGACCTCCCGCTCCGCAGTTCCGGTCCATGTATGTGCGTTGCGCGTCACTCAAACCACACCCCGCTCCGGATGACGCTGATATCATGCGGTTGCATAAGTCATCAGGGATACATGCCAGCCAAAGAGAACGTGGTATAGGTGAGGACTCTGGTGTTCGAATTATGTCTACGTCTGTCTAAAATTTTGAATAACTAATAACTAAGCAAAGTGGAGTTTGTGTTCGAATCTCGGAGGCTTGACTCGGCCTCGGAGGCTCGAGGATCTCGCCCGGGACGAGATATACTTGCACACTTCTAGAATGTGTGAGGGCTTATTCTCTGCGCCCCGCTTCAGTACATCAACACCGACTCCGTGCCCACCTTCCAAGCCGAGTGCTCGAGGGAACCTGAACGGCTCAACCAGTGAGTGATGGAAGGTGGAAATGCTCGGAGCTAATTACGTCTATTCTCCCGGTGGTCTGAGAGACGTAGTCGCCGATGCGTATGTTGCGGAATTCGTCGATCGTGAAGTCGTAGCGGAAGTTCTTGAAAGGGAAGATATGGAGCGAGGTGTCAAGCTTGTCGGAGAAGCCGCCCTCGACGCAATGCAGATTCACGACGAGAGGGGCAATCTTGTCAAAGCTGTTCCAAAGCCGGCATGCCTTCTCGCCCATCTCTTCGTCGCATCGCTGCCCGGCCTCGATGACGAGCTTGTTAACCTCGTTGCGGTTGATCTCGGACCAAACGCCGGCGGCAAAGCGGTCTATGACATGCCATCCATCTTCAACGTCCCGAGCACGTCCTTGTTGCGAGACCACAATAGCTCCGCGAAGTCTAGTCGCGTGACCAACGTCGCGTTGTCGCCGCCGTCTGCCTTGTCGTCGATCAGCGGGAGGTTAGTCGGGATTTCCATGTGCGTCACGAAGGGCTTGATCTCGAAGTTGAGCACGAAGCCGGTCTTCGGCACAACGTGGCGGCGGACGAGCTCGCAGTCGATACCCTCCTCGCACTCGACGATACAGCCGTCAAACATCTTCGCGATGACCCTCGCTTGCTCGTGCTTGGTGACCACGTAATCGAGCATAGCATGCAAGATTTGTCCTCCGCCTCGGTGATAAGGACGTTAGGGGTCATAAAACGCTTCTTGAGGCTGATAGGGGTGCACGAGTTCTCTTGGACGGCAAGGCACTCCTCCGCGACTTCAACCATATTAGATTAGAATCACAGTCAAAGCGGACCTCGGGAGCATACGGACCACGGGATTCTGCCCAATACTTGAGGTAATAGTGTCTGACCTCATCTAGAACTGAACGCATGCTTGTCAACACCTCTGCTGCCTCTTTGGTTCTCATATGTCTGTGCCAATGAAACCTCGACATACGTCAAATGATGCTGAAAGTCCATCAAAAGCCACCCGGTGATGTGATGTGAATGGGACCGAGTGTGTCAACGGAGAGTTGGCTGCAACACGCATCATGGAGGGCTGTAGGATCTCGGTTGGCACTAGCTGTTGTGGCTTTGTTGAGTAGGCATGAATGACATGGGAGATTCCTTACATCCGTGGGGAAGGCAGGTACAGCAGGTACCCCATAGTGATGTTGTGCATGGATTGTGCCCATGCCGGGATGGCCTAATCTCTTGTGCCATAGGACTGCAGAGTCCTTGACTGTAGCACCAAGCATGGCATTGCTATCTTGTTGTCCAGCGTGGGTAGGAGCAGCTCCATCCGCCGGTGCGAGGTCCGGCAGGTAAAGGCCGTTGTAGCCTCTGATGCGCACCACTCCTGCATCTATGGTCACAGTGCCATAATCAATTCCACCCGGAAAGTGGATGCTGCCATGTAGATGTTTCTGTAGCCATGATATGCAGAGTAGTCTTCCTACACCCATGGAGTTCGTGTTGAGCAAGGACGGACAATAAACAGCTTGCATTCACAATGTGCAATAGCCACTAGAGGTGAGTGTTGCCCTAATAGCCACAGTGCTGCTGCCCTCGATGACGGTGCCCACACCACCAAGTTGGACCTTGTTCGTCTCGATTCGAAATGTTTCGAAGTCGGATTTATGCGCCGTGACATTATGGAGAGCGCAAGCAGAGTCGGCGACCCATGCCTTGCTGACAATTGGGGCGTTACTCAGTTTTGAGAAAATGTCACGAGGGTTGGGGGAGTAGTGGTAAGGGCGGTCACCCCGCTGAGAAGCATCTCCTCATCCTCGAGGGTCAGCTCGTCGCCGGCGTCGGTGTCGTCGCTCGGCTGGTCGGTCACAACTGCAATGTTGTCGTCCTCGAACGCCGCGAGAGCAGCACCAGTCGACGCCTTAGCGTTAGAGTCTCCGGGGTACTTGATTTTCAGGGCCTTGATTTTGGCGCGCTGAAAATTCAAAATAACCGAGTCACTCGCAGTGCATTGGCTAGTTAGGTGCTTTTCGCCACAAGATCCACACTTGCCGAACCATGGCGACTTGTGAATTCTGCGAGCGGTCCAGGCGGGTTCTGAGCTGTGGGTAATGCCGCAATACCAACTGAATGTGCGGGACCTGCAGGAGCTGGTACGGAACACACTTTGGCGTGGACACGGGGTTCGGCGAACAGCTATGCCGCGGTACACCGATGTAAGTCGACATTCCCCGCGACGACTGTCTCGATAGTATCGTATTTTGCGGGAAGTGCATTGAGCACTGTCGGTATCGGCAAGGAATCGCGGAGCTGCTCGGTGACCTCCATAGCTGCGTCGTACGCCTCGATAGCTTCCCATTTGCGGTCGAGGAAGTCGACAAGTGACTCCGTCGAGTTCTTGTCGAGTGTGCGATTCACCTCGTCGAGCAGTGACATGGTGTGGTGCACGTCCTGTATGTCGAGACGATGGCACTTATTATCCCATGCTATCGCACCCCGGTTGACCGCAGTGGACTGAGAGAGGTTCTTGAGTACCAAGGTCGCACTCGGGTGGTGCTAGGCGATCTGCACCAGCGCGTGATAGAGGTATGACTGAAGCTGCATGTCGATGTTGGGATCGTTCGGGCCAAGTAGAATCATCTGTTCCATCACCTTTGGCGCAGAAGTGTTGATGAAGGAAAGGAAAATATGTTCCCATGTTGTGAAGTCTAAACTCTTCTGAGCTCTTCTGGAGCATCGGTGGTGTGAACTTCAGTGCCCTACCCAGTTGGTCGATACCTCGTTGAGGTCCCCGTTGGGCCCAAATGCGGCCGTCCGCAAGGTCCGCTGCGCCAATGGTCTGGCGTCTCGCGGGTGCGCGATAAGGCGCGGACACGCCGAGGTAGCTTGTCTGTCCGGTATCTATGTCGACTGGGGTTCGCGACGGTGGCGATGGTGGCGCAGCTGTCGGAGACTTTTCAACTGTCGGAGTATGTCGAGACATACATGGACGCAAACATGCGTCTGACATCAGCCATCAGGTCCTGTTGCTCCGCCAGAAAGTCGGCATGACTTTGAGACAGCTGATCTGTGACAGCGTGCATCTCGCTTTGCATCTCTCCGTGTTGGAAGGCCATGTCGCCGCTACAGGTTTGTTATCTGATGCTCTAGCCTGGCTACTAGGTCTAGTCTCGGTTGATCGGAAGATTCAGTGTTATGTACCCTACACTGTTGTACTCTGTACTTGTTACGCTCTAGCATAAGTCTGTTCTTTAGGCCCTTTAGGATGCAGAGGAATGATTTAGAAAGTATGGCCTACCTCTTCTGGTTACATGGGTTCCTGGGTTATAGTCCGTCTCTGAATTCTACCTAGTAGTCTTGTCCGAGGCGGTATTTATACCCGCCGAGGTCATAGTCATACCTGTGCTATGTTAGCCGGGTGTCATGGGATACCCGTGCTGTGTTAGCCACGTAAGGCTTGAGTCAGAGGACTCTATAGAATTCCAGAACAATCTTCTGCCTTATACTAGTATTTATACCCGCAATACTATATAATGGGAAATCTTACTTGTATCCAGTGGATACGTACCCAACCACGATTTTTACATTTTTTCAAGTCCAGTCAGGGGCGCCGAGAGTGTCCAAGTCAGGACAGCACATACACGTACAACTGCTATGGCGGGTACGGGCACGAGTACTATGACGACTGCCGATATATAATATGCTGCTCGTGCTGCTAGACGCGATGCGGCAGTAAGAGTAGCAAAGCGAGCGGCATCAAGGGGCGGCGCCTGCTGCTGCAGAAGTCGCCGGAGCGCCATCGCCAGCTGTGGGCCCCAACGGCGGCAAGTTCTCTTGCGCCGGCTCCCTCTTGGGGCAGGTGGCACGGTTGTGGCCAGCAGACCCGCACTTGCTGCATTTCCGTCGCCCCTTGGCCTTGTTGCCATGCCGATTGTAGTCCTGCACGTTCGCGACAGCTTGAATCTTGGCCATGAGTGCCATGTCGGCGGGGGCCGCTGCTTTCAGCGCCTTGCGCTTGCGGATGCCGTCCTCAATGCGCACCGGGCAGGCGAGGAGCTCTTCCGCCGCGTCTTGTTCGACGTATCCGTAGTCTACGCATATAAGGGACGTGACGGTGCGCGACTTTCCCCACAGCTTGCCGTATAACTGCCTTGCATGGCGTTGCTGGTCCACAGGAATGTCCAGCACTTGGTGGAGGCCAGCGCAGAGAACATGGGATACCTTGGCCGACAGGGGGGCTGCGACAGTCGCGGAATCCCTAGTAGCGTTGGTGCCATACGTCCATAGCAAGGACGACACGAGCTGGGTTTTGTGCCATCTGGTGTTGTTGAGGTGAACGTGGAAGCCCGCCCAGGCTAGGTCACGATGGCCGGCGTAGAAGGGTACATGTCACATTTTTGAGTCAAAACGGTCCAATTCATGGACTCAAAAATGTGCCCCCCACGTGATCGCTTAGGCTGGGATATGTACCCATTTTTCGGTCACATTTCAGGTGCAATGCAATACTATACGAGAGTACTAGAAATGGCACATCGGCGTGTCCTCTTCGCGCCCTCAGTCGCGTAAAGTACCATCCGCCTCACCTTGGAAGATTGCGGACGCGAGGGCGTGGCGACTGCGTTTCAAGCGTTTCAAGCCTGGAAATCGAGCCTCACTCGCGCAGAGAAGACGCCCCGGGCCTACGAGTATATCGCCGACCTCAGAGATTGTGTTCGTCGCAACGAGATGCTACCTCTGAACCATGCTGACAGCGACGCGGCGTTGGGGCGAGATGTCGGCGCAGGCGGCGGTGCGGGCTTCGCGTCCCGAGATGAGGGCTCCTTAGGCGGAGATGCGGGTCGGGGAGGCGGAGATGCGGCACCGCCACGTGAAGATGTGGCCCTGCGACTCCCACCAGCAGCACCCGAAGGCGCCTGACGGCTTGACGTGGCTTTGCGTTTCGGCGTAGGCGCCTGGAAGGGGTCGTCGTCCTCCAACTCTTTCGCCATCTTAAAGGAGGACTCGGCCCACGCTTCTTGGAATGCTTCTTGCGCAGCGTATTGGGCTACAAGCTGCCGCTCTTGCCTCCATAGGTGGAAATGCGGGTCGGGGAGGCGGAGATGCGGCACCGCCACGGGAAGATGTGGCCATGCGACTCCCACCAGCGGCACCCGATGGAAGGCGCCTGACGGCTTGACGTGGCTTCGCGTTTCGGCTTAGGGGCCTGGAAGGGGTCGTCGTCCTCCAACTCTATCGCCATCTTGAAGGAGGACTCGGCCCGCGCTTCTTGGAATGCTTTTTGCGCAGTTTAATGGGCGACAAGCTGGTCTTGCCTCCCGTGCTCAACGCGCCGTGCGGGCGCTTCGTCGCACTCGAAGGCTGAGGCTCACTCGGCGGCTTGGCAGTCTCCGAGGGACCAAGCCTGCTCGGGGGAGGGGCGGAGCTGCTCGAAGCTCTATCAAGAGACCTGCTGCAGCGCCGTTTTGGGAGCCATCTCCGCCGGACCCCGGTGGCGGTGGTTGAGATGCGGGCTTAGAGGACCCGCCAGCCTGACGCGGCGCCGCTACGACCTGGTAGTAGCGGTCGTCGACCAAGACGGTGGGGGGTAAAGAGCCGGCTCGGCAACCTTCCAGTGTGAGGATTTATATGACAAAAAGGGGATTTAATTGCCCATATGCTTTACAATACTATACAGATTGCAAGGCAGTACCACTAATGCCTGATATTTGCTCACGGCACGCCGCAAATTGCTGCAGCGCTGCACCGCAGATGCTGCCTTTAGGCATGCTTCTATTGCCTAGATGGCTGCAAACCATTTCGTATGCGGGGCTGCATGGCATAGAAGGGATGTGAACACGCACATGCTTGACGATACTATGCAGATTGCAAGGCAGTAAGGCTAATGCCTGATATTTGCTGGCGGCACGCCGCAAATTGCTGCAGCGCTGCACCGCGGATGCTGCCTTAAGGCATGCTTTAATTATCTAGATGGCTGCAAACCATTTAGTATGCGGGGCTGCATGGCATAGAAGGGATGTGACCACGCACCGGCTTGACGATACTATACGGACTGCAAGGCAGTAGGGCTAATGCCTGATATTTGCTGGCGGCACGCCGCAGATTGCTGAAGCGCTGCACCGCAGATGCTGCCTTAAGACATGTTTTAATTGACTGGATGGCTGCAAACCATTTATTAGTATGCGGGGCTGCATGGCATAGAAGGGATATGAACACGCACCTACTTGACGATACTATACGGACTGCAAGGCAGTAGGGCTAATACGTTATATTTGCTGGCGGCACGCCGCAGATTGCTGCAGCGCTGCACCGCAGATGCTGCCTTAAGGCATGCTTCAATTGCCTGGATGGCTGCAAACCATTTATTAGTATGCGGGGCTGCATGAATCACCAACATGCGCCGGTCGCCGCGCGTTGGCGCGTTGGCGCCCCGCTGCGCCGGCCGCGGCGCGTTGGCGCCCCGCTGCGCCGGCCGCTGCGCGTTGGCGCCCCGCTGCGCCGGCCGCGGCGTGTTGGCGCCCCGCTGCGCCGGCCGCGGCGCGTTGGCGCCCCGCTGCGCCGGCCGCGGCGCGTTGGCGCCCCGCTGCCCCGACCGCGGCGCGTTGGCGCCCCGCTGCCCCGGCCGCGCTAGCAAAGGAAGTGCGGTTTGTGAAATCGACGGACAGGAGTCGATTAAACTCTTATCTGCGGTTGAGAATGATTTGTTGTGATAGTTGATTATGATTAATGAGGTATTGTCCAGGGAGCTATGGCAGCGAATTTCAAGCTGCATGAATCCCTTGTCACGGACCAGACACGAACCCACGTTGCTTGCCGAGGTGCTCCGAGAGATGCGCCCTTAAAGTCGCCGAATCTCTTCCGATGACTAACCACAAGGCGCGTCCGTTGGTGTCGGGGTTTCTTGGGTGCTTTGGCGCGATGAGAAGTACACGACCCGCTGTCAACATGCTGCCGAGGTAGTCCATTAGCGGCAGGGGCCTTTGCGTCAAGTAGGTGCTCGGAATCTGCACGCGATAGATTACCGCCTTGGAGGCCGCCAGCGGCTATAGGAGCAAATTCAGGTGAGTGAACCAAGGCGACATGGCAACGACAAAGGGCTTCTTGCCTAGGGCAGCGTTACAACAGCTAGGGGCGACAGTACACGGGTTTGTACGCGAGAGATGCGGGCGTTCACCTGCCCCCACTGCGGAGATGCGGGTAATCCCACCCTTTACGGCGGTCAATTCGATCTCTCCACCCTCCGCATCTCTTGCTCCCGGACCTCAGCCACCGCTGCTTTGACGTCCGGGAGGACGTACCTGTCGTCCCCAATGTGGGCCTCCGGGTTCCAGTGCCGCGTCTCTGTCGCCGCCGTCATGGTTCTCGCCGTCTCGCATACACGAACCCACGTTGCTTGCCGAGGTGCTCCGAGAGATGCGCCCTTAAAGTCGCCGAATCTCTTCCGACGACCAACCACAAGGCGCGTCCGTTGGTGTCGGGGTTTCTTGGGTGCTTTGACGCGATGAGAAGTGCACGACCCGCTTTCGACAGACTGTGGAGGTAGTTCATTTGCGGGCGGGGCCCTTGCGTCAAGTAGGTGCTCGGAATCTGCACGCAACGGATTTCCGCCTTGTAGGCCGGCAGCAACAGTAGGAGCAAATTCAGGTGAGTGAACCAAGGCGACGTGGCAACGACAAAGGGATCCTTGCACAGGACAGCGTTACAAGAGCTAGGAACGATAGTTCACGGGTTTGTACGCGAGAGATGCGAGCGCTCATATGCCCCCACTGCGGAGATGCGGGTAATCCCACCCTCTACCTTTAAATTCTCTCCACCCTCCGCATCTCTTGCTCGCCAGTCGTGCCAGCGGTGGCTTCAGCCACCGCTGCTTTGACGTCCGGGAGGACGTACCTGTCGTCCCCAATGTGGGCCTCCGGGTTCCAGTGCCGCGTCTCTTTCGCCGCCGTCATGGTTCTCGCCGTCTCGCATACACGAACCCACGTTGCTTGCCGAGGTGCTCCGAGAGATGCGCCCTTAAAGTCGCCGAATCTCTTCCGACGACCAACCACAAGGCGCGTCCGTTGGTGTCGGGGTTTCTTGGGTGCTTTGACGCGATGAGAAGTGCACGACCCGCTTTCGACAGACTGTGGAGGTAGTTCATTTGCGGGCGGGGCCCTTGCGTCAAGTAGGTGCTCGGAATCTGCACGCAACGGATTTCCGCCTTGTAGGCCGGCAGCAACAGTAGGAGCAAATTCAGGTGAGTAAACCAAGGCGACGTGGCAACGACAAAGGGATCCTTGCACAGGGCAGCGTTACAAGAGCTAGGAACGATAGTTCACGGGTTTGTACACGAGAGATGCGAGCGCTCATATGCCCCCACTGCGGAGATGCGGGTAATCCCACTCTTTACGGCGGTCAATTCGATCTCTCCACCCTCCGCATCTCTTGCTCCCGGACCTCAGCCACCGCTGCTTTGACGTCCGGGAGGACGTACCTGTCGTCCCCAATGTGGGCCTCCGGGTTCCAGTGCCGCGTCTCTTTCGCCGCCGTCATGGTTCTCGCCGTCTCGCATACACGAACCCACGTTGCTTGCCGAGGTGCTCCGAGAGATGCGCCCTTCAAGTCGCCGAATCTCTTCCGACGACCAACCACAAGGCGCGTCCGTTGGTGTCGGGGTTTTTTGGGTGCTTTGACGCGATGAGAAGTGCACGACCCGCTTTCGACAGACTGTGGAGGTAGTTCATTTGCGGGCGGGGCCCTTGCGTCAAGTAGGTGCTCGGAATCTGCACGCAACGGATTTCCGCCTTGTAGGCCGGCAGCAACAGTAGGAGCAAATTCAGGTGAGTGAACCAAGGCGACGTGGCAACGACAAAGGGATCCTTGCACAGGGCAGCGTTACAAGAGCTAGGAACGATAGTTCACGGGTTTGTACGCGGGAGATGCGAGCGCTCATATGCCCCCACTGCGGAGATGCGGGTAATCCCACCCTCTACCTTTAAATTCTCTCCACCCTCCGCATCTCTTGCTCGCCAGTCGTGCCAGCGGTGGCTTCAGCCACCGCTGCTTTGACGTCCGGGAGGACGTACATGTCGTCCCCAATGTGGGCCTCCGGGTTCCAGTGCCGCGTCTCTTTCGCCGCCGTCATGGTTCTCGCCGTCTCGCATACACGAACCCACGTTGCTTGCCGAGGTGCTCCGAGAGATGCGCCCTTAAAGTCGCCGAATCTCTTCCGACGACCAACCACAAGGCGCGTCCGTTGGTGTCGGGGTTTCTTGTGTGCTTTGACGCGATGAGAAGTGCACGACCCGCTTTCAACAGACTGTGGAGGTAGTTCATTTGCGGGCGGGGCCCTTGCGTCAAGTAGGTGCTCGGAATCTGCACGCAACAGATTTCCGCCTTGTAGGCCGGCAGCAACAGTAGGAGCAAATTCAGGTGAGTGAACCAAGGCGACGTGGCAACGACAAAGGGATCCGTGCACATGGCAGCGTTACAAGAGCTAGGAACGATAGTTCACGGGTTTGTACGCGAGAGATGCGAGCGCTCATATGCCCCCACTGCGGAGATGCGGGCAATCCCACCCTCTACCTTTAAATTCTCTCCACCCTCCGCATCTCTTGCTCGCCAGTCGTGCCAGCGGTGGCTTCAGCCACCGCTGCTTTGACGTCCGGGAGGACGTACATGTCGTCCCCAATGTGGGCCTCCGGGTTCCAGTGCCGCATCTCTCGCCGCCGTCATGGTTCTCGCTGTCTCGCATACACGAACCCACGTTGGTTGCCGAGGTGCTCCGAGAGATGCGCCCTTAAAGTCGCCGAATCTCGTCCGACGACCAACTTCAAGGCGTCGACAATTGTCACATCTCGCCCCCTCCTGGCGGCTGTGAGTGGCGCGCAACAATTGAGAAAGATGATGAGGAGCAGGCCCCCCCCCCCCC
>VCJN01000115.1:0-28643 GCA_006384855.1 Tetraselmis striata | reverse complement strand
TGGACCCATCCTGGAGGATACGATAGTTTATCCAAAGCTGTATTCCCTCCGCATGCAGTCTAGATTCAAAAAACTAGGCATATAACTGCAGGTGGAAACCATATGACCGGCTGAGGTTGAAGCCTCGCCTGTAGATATTGCGGAATTCGCCCAAGGCAAGCGCTAGGCGTGTGCCGGGCTTACGTGTAGCCCGCTTAGCCACCACCGTTAGCAACTCTCCGACCGCCGCCTCATGGGAAGGATTTGGCAGCTACCAACCAGCGCGTGACAACCATGTTATCATTCATTCATAGCGATCATGCTAGCCCCTACCGTTGTAGGCTGGTATTTTATTAGGTCACAAATACAGTGTGCAATGAATGTTCGCAGCAATCCTACTGTCGCAGGAAGGGGTGACACACCTCTTGCCCTGCAGAACCGCTGAAAATGGCCAGCGATGATGCCTCATAAGTTTCCTTAGATGACGTCCTCATGCGCTGGGCTTCCAAACTGTCTGCCAATCAACCCAGCCTCGTCCATTCCGCAGCGTGACCCGCTGCCTCATCCAGCTGGCAGACTGCACGTTGTACATATGAACCACTCAAGCGCACCGGTGTCTCTTCGCCCTGCGCATGTCGCGACAAAGCCATCCCACAGTCCGCGCAACAACATACAATCCGCGTGGTTGCCTGACAAGCGAGGCAGGTCGAGATCCTGCGGGGCGCTGCCCTCCAACAACACAGCACGAAGTGAATTAGCACGACGACCCACTCAGTGGGGACGCCCAATATGCGCTGCTCCGGCACCGGCTGCTCTCGCGTTACGAGGCGCCAGTCCGGGCGCGTAAACATGGTCTTGCACTGCCGGGAGTAGCCCACGATGCGGGCCCCAGCGAGCAGTTCCACCACGGTGCCGAAAACAATGTTGGCAAAACGAATGTGGCCTGCGTCGTGGTGGGGGCAGTATGAAACTCGGCCCAAAAATGATCGAGAATTGCTTTGATCAACGAGAACAGCGGGTTGCAGTAAACATATGCTGGTGTCGCTACGGATGACGTAGACAATAATCGACTGCCGACCAAAAAACCTTGCCCTAAGCGATGCGGGCAAGCGGGCCGGAGCATGCATCGACGTCGAAGGGTCCGACCTCGGCGAGCAGCCGCTGGTAGATAGCGAGCAGCCGCTGCCAAGCTTGATCGTCCAACCGCCCCTTCAACCGGGAAAGGCCGTCCGCACGACAGTCAAGACTTCCCGGAATGTGCCGTGCCACTACATGCAAATTGTACATGTGGCATATTTGGTGGAACGCAATCAGCAATTTGTTGATGTGGGGGTACGTCGAACCACCCTTGTTAATCGCCCCGAACGCTGCTTCATTGTCCAGCCGAACCAAAATGCGTATACCGCGTACGCGTGGCCCCACTTGGCGGAAAGTGTCCTGCACCATGTACAGTTATTCCCGCATATTCGACGACCCACCGAGATTCGCACGCGTCAATTGCTGTTGCGGAAAGCCGTAAGGCATCCGTTCATTACGCCACCATGCGCCACCCGCAAAACCCGATGAGTCCGAAGTCATGACCTCGAAATCGTGCAATGGCTGCAACACCCCGGGTACATTCGGTTCATGTCGGCTCTCATGCAATAGTTGCCGCAATTCCGCATCGTCCGGCAGTAAATGTAAAACTGACTTGTCACATAGCGTACTCGGGCCATCATCACTCCAGAGAAACGGTCACGCGAGTACCACGTCCACAGGCTGTACGCCTCGATCAGACGGCACCGCACACCCGCGGTGTAGTAGGTCCAACCACCAACGCAATTCCATGATGGCGGGGTCGCCGACGCGGCAAAGTTCGTCCGGGTCCCATTCGTCCGTCGGGGTCGACGTCGGTCCGGTGAGGAGCGTGTCTCGCGCTGCGTATAGCTCCATCAAATATGCATGTCCTTGGGGTAAGACGGCACAGCACCACTTGCATCTTTCTTGATGACCGAGGCCAAACGCCCCCGCGGTACCCCTCGGGTTGGACCGCTGCCGCCCACTTGGCTGCCCGCGAAGCGGTGACAAATACCTCGCCCCGCGCGGAATCGATCATCACGCCGGTATATTCCATTCGCGTGTTCGGCCACTCGTACTTAACGTCGTTCTTCACTGGGAAGCCGCAACCCTCGAGAACCAAAAGCACAGAGTAAAACATCATCTGGTGTTGCCACCTCGAAAGCGTTCGCTCGGCGGAGGAGTTAAAGCATGAATTCACTTAAGTACGACCTAGGCAGGCGCAGATTCGAATATTCGGCCTCAAGACTGCCCGGACGACAATATTTCAAGCCTACAACGAGCAAAATATTGCAAATTACTTGTGCTCACAGCTTTTTGTAAAGCCGGTGACGACGCGACGCCCATCGTGGCAAAACGATGTCGGAAATACTCGCCACTCACCGGATGTTTGAACCCCATATATTCGGCGTCGCCGACATAAATGGGCCAACAATAGAATGCGTCCGTGAGATCAAACTCCGCAAACGAATCAAACTGTTGAATGCCCGGAAGTACATCGGAAAGGAGGTCTAACTTGCACGCACGTCGCGCGATATTCGGATTCGCTTCACACCGAAGGAAATCGAACACACTTCGAACTTTGTACGGGTCATGTTTGATAATGCACGCGATCGCGCTCAAGTCCATGATGCACGTACTGCAAGGGGCCTCCAACATACCCATGCTCGTGCTGCCGATCCACCTCCGTTCCCGCAGCAGCGCCGCCTTCTTGGCAAAATCGGTAATTCTTCTTCCGCAGGTTTGGCGGTCGCCCGGTCCACCGCTGTGCGTACCCATATTGCATAGCCTCTTTTAACTCCGCGGGGGCGTGTTCCAAGGCTAGTAAAGCCTCGACGTTGACCCGCATCCCGAGTTGATGAACATCGTATACGGAGTCCAATCTCCCCGGTTGCGCTTCGTACCACGCCGCCCACTCCGCCGATGCGCGTGGTGGTACGTTAAGTGTAAGCATGGCCGGCATGTCATGCCCCCTCATGCCTAGTTCAACATAATGCCGCTGGGGGTCGGTACTTCCCGTCTTGGTAATGCGCCGTCGGCAAACTTTCGCGTTGCGGATTGGCTGCGTCATGTCCATAGGCGACACGGAGAAGTACGATGCAATGTCAGTGTTACACAACCCCAGCGTCAACTCATAGCCGCCAGCCGCTGGTACGTATACGCCGGGCCGGGAGTCAGCCCCGGTCGGCGAAAGTCGCCCGCCCGCTCATCGCACCCCCCTGCCGCTAGTGTGGTCACAGCCAAAACCGCTATGGTGAATAGGAAACGGTAGCGCCTCTCCTCGTCGAAGCAGTCAGCTATAACTAACATCAAAGCCGACACTGAGGGGCTCGGAGAGCCCCTTCCCTGTCATTCCTCAATCGGCGACGCCCTCGGGGAGCCGGGCATGGGGGGCGACACGCACTCTGTCTTGAGGCGACCAATGCGGGCGTGCTTGGACCCACAACAAAGGCATGGCCGGGTGATGGGTACGTTGGCGGGATGCTTACGTGCGTTGTGCTGATCGGAGCCGCACAAAAAGCACGCCTTGCGGGGGGGCTGTGGCGGCCCGCCACTCCCTCTGCTGCCGCATGTTCCACTGCTTAAGCCGCCACCACTGGCCGGGCCCGGCCCAACACTCGGCTCGATCCACAACGCGTTGACGTTGCGCTGCGCAACGGGGCTGAGCCCCCCATGTAGGCTGTCGTGGAAGTGCAGCGCCACATGTGTATCGGATAGCTGCAGTGGACGCATGGCCGCGTGTTGCAGAAAAAAACCATCCGGTTCGAACGTAGTGTCCGCCTTTTGGCAAAAATCGTGATCGTGCATGTCGCACAGATATAGCGATAAGTAGTGTCCCACGAGCTCCTGACCCGGTCGCGCTCGGCCCTCCTCGAGCGCCAACGTGGTGCCGTGGAGCAATCTCAGTCGAACCACGACGCGCGCCACTCCCTCGCGGTGACCCTCACCCAACTGGGTAGACGGGTCGAACCACGCCACATCGCGCACGCTTATGAGTTGAGCGTGATGCGCTAGTTGGTTGCGCCAGTAAGTCTCGGGCTGCTGACGGTGGCTCGTGACATTTGCGTGGTTGTAGCTCATCAGGTCCAGGAAAGCCGGACCTTTCTCACCCTTGCCACGAGCCGTGTAATCGACATCCGTTGGACGATAATCAGTATGCAAGTAATGCCCTATCTAGCGAAGAAATGGGCACGCCCACCGGATCGGTATTGGCCTTAGCTGCAATGAATCCTAAATGATCCGTGAGCGGGTCGCCCGCGAAATTACGGTCGTGTAACGGCTGCTGGATAGCGGGCGTACCTTGGTTAAGATCAATGACGTACGTCACTCGACGCCGAGGCGCCGGACGCATGTGGCCGTATAGTAAGGTAACGGCGCTCCAGCGAAATCGACGTTCATTGGTGGGTACAGTGCCGGCGGGACGAACGCGGAGCGCTGTAGGCCCGCCAAAGTCTGCTCGATACCCTCCATCCGGGTAGCGATCCCTTGCACCATTTCCGTTACCGCCGATAGTGCTGCTCGCTCCCGCTCGGCGGTGCTGACACCTTGAGACGGTTCTCTCGCTGATGGTGCATGCTGCTGCTGCTGCTGTTGTATGTTGGTTGTTTGTAGACGTCGGCGGTCCACCCGGAGCTGGCGGCATATGTTGCGGGTCACGGAAGAAAGTCTCGTGCACCGGTAGTTGTATTAACATAGACTTTGGTCCCACTGTCTCGTTGTCGTCGCTCATTGATCAATTCTCGTCCGAGTCTGAGGCCCCACTCTAAGCGAGTGTCGTAACACACCGAGCATCATACGTTCTTGTACTGCATATCCTTGAGCGCGAAGTCTTCCATCAGTCTGAGTGCATGACTTGACAGCACCAGTGGCACAAAATTCGCAACGCACCACCTCCTCCGGAAAAGCAATCTCCATGTGCTTGTCCGGTGTCTTTCCGCACACGGCACACCCGCACGGTGTGTAAAATCGGCGATACACACCGGTTCGCGTAGGTTCTCGTTTCTGAAGACCGAAAACGGGTCTCAAATCCGAGATGTATAGCTGGCAACTCTTTTTGGCTACGTGGCACGCGCTACGTGCGTAATATTAGCACGTGACCGCTCGCGCTCCTCCCTCATCATCCCACCGCCAGCCCCATCCCTGCCCGCGACACACAAGACGAGGCACCTGAACGCCACCATATGCATACGTTAGCGCGCCGCTACCGCGGTATGCGCGTGATGGTGCCGGCCGGTTTGTTCGATTGGCATCGATGGGGCGGGATGGGTTGGCGAGACGGGTGGTCACGTGGGCTCTGAGTTTTCATCAAATGACGTTATATTTGACTGTATCAACCAGATACTCATCACAATTCGCGCTCGTTTCGGTAGTTGCATCTCAGGATTGTGACCCCGCTATACACAGCTTAAACCCCGGGAGGATTTCATTTAGCGAGTACCCGGGGAACCGGTGTGTATAGCGTGCGTACGGTGTCTCATGTACCCGTACAAGGACCACCCCCATCCCACCCCCGAATCGGCCACTAGCAGTGCACACGACGTGAACGATAGCCTCTAGACCACCACCCATGGTCCCTTATGTGCTAGGGGTGGGCTTTGGGCTGAGTCGTTTGGGATTTGGTGAGGCACGGGTGAAGAATCGTGCGATTCATTCCGTGTCTCACCTCTTGATAACCGTATTTTCGGTATTTTTAAAGATTATCACAGCTACCCGTCGTTCCATCGGCTCCCGGTGCACGTATAAGCAGACAAATCGACCCATATCGGTCTCTACACTAGCATATGGGTATAGTGACCTTCGGCAGGCGTAGGTAGATGGGTGGCCCGTCGATCACTCATCTTCGGGTGGTTGTTGGCCGCCTCCCCTTTCAGCGCGTTTATCTAATCTCGGCTCAAAAATAAGGGGGGATGGGGCACCGCGCACCGACCACCTCATGGGCCACTCATGGGCTCTACCGCACCCCTAGAAGCTAGACCATGGGGCGGTACATTTTCGGTGGGCTAAATAGTTAGATGCAGCTGGCAGGCGATGCCTATGCGGGAGGAGGTCGAGAGCGCGGAAAATTCGGGTCGGTCGGGCCCATTGGGCCGGCATCGACTGAGATTGACCGCAAACTGACCGCCAGCGGACGTCACCCCTGCGTATGGGCCTCTACTAGTGAACATACGATCGATAAGTAGAGAGCTACCTCAGCCGCCCCCACGGGAGGGGTTGAGGCCGGGGGTGTTCTTGAAACGCGGGTAGTTCCAAGATCGGACGGCTTCTTGAATCGGGGGCACATGTGGCACCGTCTCTGTAGCCCCCGACCTCTAGCTCAAATTTTCTATAGCATCCCTGTGAAATAGGCTATGGACCTATCCTATTTCCAGGGCAGGTGGTGCCCGTTCGGCTCGGGCATGAGGCCATGAACATCGCCCCCCTCCGTGAGCCGAACGGGCACTGCCCGTCCGCGGTTGCGGCCGACAGGAGGCCGATTTCTCGCACTGCTACGCAGCACACGAGCGGAATATACCGGGAAATAAGCGATAAACACGATATACTATTATAGAGTACTAAACAATGTACCGCGAAATTAGGCACCCGCTGGGTGCGCCGTGCAGTGCAACAAATCGTAACCGGTCGATGAGGGGCCCGGCCATCCACGTCCTTCGCCACAATCTGTAGACCGTGAGCCTTGTGGTTGCCGCAATGCGGAGCGTTACCCGATGGGCGTGCGAGCAACGCTTGCCATCCTTCTAAAGTGCGCCGCACCGTGCTCGCGGCAAGCCGTTGCGCGAAATACGCAGTAATAGGCTGTCGTACAACGCTGCGTAACCAGTGTGGTCAGCTGAGCTAAGCGCCATCAGCTGCTCTCGGCCCGAAAGATGACGGGCCAAGCCAGCATGGTAATAAGCTCTCCCGCAGTCGTCCTTATTGTTGTTAACGAATAGGTCCTTATGCATTTCGGCAACGCGTAGCAGACGACGCAACCGCAGTGCGTCCGTTCACAATGCATCTCAGCCACCAGCGCTGGTGGGATTCCGATGTGAGCATCCCCCTCGGCCTCAGTTGAACGACTCGGGCTGGATATCGTGGCATGATGAGGTCGGGTGGTGGCGTGTGGAGCAAGAGCGAGTGGAGGCGAGACGGTAGTCTTGTCGATATCTGAGCGATTGAAAAGTAGGAACTGAGCCGGATCTTGCAGACCTCCTGACTATTTGTAGTGGGATAGTCGAGGCCCCTACGACCCCCGCGGCCCACTACACCGTGACCTATCTAGTGTCGCTTTATCTTCCTCTTTCGTCACTTCTGCGGTTGTTTGCCCGTTGGAAGGCAACGCTGCGACAGCTAGTTCAGCTGTCGCAGCAGCTGTCGGGAGGCGTTACCATAATTAGTTGAATTATTCGTAACGCCGCCGTCAAGCGGAGAGCGCGCGACGTGCGCAGCCGTGCCACCCCTTCCAAAAACATCATTTCGCCGCCACTGTCACCACAGCTCCGAAGTCGCCGAAATATAAGGATCCTTACTGTATATACCTTACGTTGGGGACGGCGACGGTAGTAACACTATTTTTTACATAAGTGCACTACAAGCAGAACTGAAAGCAATTGTGAAGGGATGTCACGAAAAGAGATGTAAGCATGAAACCAAGGGTCAAGCAGGAGGCCAGGGAGTCAATAACGACGATAATAATATATATCTGCGTAAGGCGATAAAATCAGCCGAAAAGGCATCACTAGGAAACTCCCACACCTACGGCAACTGCTGCGAGGTGGAAGCGGCAGCAGCAGCGGAAAATAAACAAGTGGAATGAGCACAAGCACACGCAGCACACATTTATGCACAAATATATAATGCAATGCAAAAATATAAAATACACAAATGCGTGCATATATATGTTTTTATACCCTACAGGTACCGTATATGTACAGACCCTGTACCGCGTACCCCGTAGTGACGTAATGACGTAATCACCCCGTGTTGGTCGCTCCCGCCCGTATCATCTGCACAGCATTAAGTGAGAATAGGGAAAGAGATGACTAATATCAGTGCAGCAGCCGCAAGCAGTGCGCGGTGGTACTAGAACTTGCGGCGGGCTACTTCTGGGCTTCTGGCAGTAGACTGCTCCTAGTACTTCTACGAGTATACGACTCACGCCCGAACTTTCCGGGGGGGGGGGGGGGGGGGGGGGGGGGGGCGGAGGTAGCAGTAGTACAGCAGTCCACATAAGTCTTTGCACATAGAAATGCGCGCGTGTCTTCGCCTTGGTGCCCAAGCCATGGGGCCACGGGGCCATGGAGCATTGTACTCCAGTGTATGCAATCCTCCTACGCCACGGAGGCAGCCGTTTCTCCCGGTTATCGCACTTTTAGAACTGTTCTTCGGCAATGTCATTGTTTGGCACATGGCTAAAGCCTCAGAAAAAACAGCTGATGAATAGGGGGCAACTTGTTGGCGGCGTAGCTACCATCCGTCGCATATGCCTGCGCGCTGCCGGTGGTGGGTGGATGTATGCATGCACTGTAAGATGACCGAGCTTGAGCCCAATCCATGCACGCTACCGATGCAATGCATGGCATTTCCATGAGAGTGTGCCGGTAATGCCGTCGTTGTGATGGGGCCCATCAGCCCACGATTGTCCAAGCTGCAAGATAAGCGCCGTTGGCCGCGCCTCGCTGGGTGAAAGTAGCACACATAAAGTGCCTCCGATTTCATAGGTGCATGTTTATACCCCCCGCACCGTAGGCTAAGCGCGGGCTGGCCCCCTCGACAACAATGTCACCACTGCTGCACATGTCTGCTCGCATGTTGTAACACATGTCACCCATCATCCAAGGGGAAAAGCCCAAATGATGACGGGGTCCGCGCGACCTGGAGACCTATCCAAGGGGTCCTCGCGCCTGGGAGCTTGCGTGGAAGGGCACATTACGTGCCCCCATCACGCATTCACGCGCCCGCACCCACAGTGCGTGGGCTGGCTGGGATACCAGAAAAGGGGGTGAGTTTGACAGGCCATAACATTTCGACGTTCTATTGGATGGGGCTGTGAATTAGTGCGTTGGAAAGCGCAGATCACGGGCTTTTTTATCGCACTAATTTACAGCCCGATATGGTAAAACGTGAAAATGTTATGAATTAAAACGTGATTGAAATATTACTGCTTCTTTCAGGGCGAACATCCAGTTTGCGAATATCTCATGCAGCCCGCTAGCTGACCATAGACCATGACCATGCGCCGCGCGGCATGGGGTAGGTGGCCAACACATGTATCTGGGCGACCATGGGAGAAAAACACGGTTCTCTATGTCCAAATGTCGGCATGTGATGCGCTCAAACGGTTCACAGCCTGGCCGTGCAGCACTTGTTACCCTGGTAGTGCCGCATAACAGGCGCCGCGCGTGCCACGCGCGCTGTCGCATTGGCCCTAGCATGCCATGTGCACGCTCTATCAGGGTTATCCTCGCAATGGCTGCAACGGCGAAGACTATGCGTGGGTTATCGACTAGAAGCGACCAAACCCAAATCATACCCATAACAACATGGAGAGACTTTTGTGGGCTGCTGTATATTATTGCCCCTGGGACAGGAGTGCCCACCAGCATGTTTCATATGCAGCAGGCTCTCCTGATATGATCACGCGAACTATGGATACAGTATTATCAGCATCATTAGCTGGGGAAAGGGCAGCAGTGGATTGGCGCTGGAGAGACATGGGCTCACTGTGACACAAGAAGATGAGTGCATATTATATTAGTACTGCAGTATCATATTGCTGAGGTGAGGCAAACAAAGTAGCAGTAGTGGCTGCCGGTGCCGGCTGAGTGGTGTCAGCGCCATGATTGCTGCCGGGTGGGGTGAGGAGGAAAGGGGGGCTGTCGCGGTACTGGAGGCCGGCTTTCTCGGGTGGCGCTGTTCCGCCCACATTCCATACATGTGACCAGGCGCACGGCATCACACAGAACACGTTGCTCAGGCGCATTGCCGACACTCCGAGCTGGGACACCACTAGCAAAGGGCAGTCCATTCCTGATGCATCTATCAGATTCACCCGGTTATGTCCTTGGCGCTATTTCCAATCACTGGCACCAGGAAATGCAGCAGGATGGAACCAGAAGTTATAACAAAAGAGGAAACCAGCGTACCACTTGACAGGCGGCATCCGTGTAGTGCATGATATTGCTCAGGGCGGTGTTCTGGGGCAGTGACACCACTCTGCGGGGTTGCGCTTGTGGAATTGAGTCTCCGACTTGGTTGTACCCGACACAACGTACAGGCGGACACTATCACAATGCTACATGTATTGTTTTCGTGAAATGTGCCGCTCTACAGACTCAGCAGAGCAGGCTCCAAGCGAAGTGCATGCTATTGCTTGAATCTCTCCCTCTGCTGTGAGGGCGGTGGCTCAACATGCGTGTACCATCACTACCCTCGGGGCCTCTATCAAGGTCGATTGGAAGCATTGGGCGGCAGTGCGCATCTGTTGTGTGGAGAGGAAGCCAGCAAGAGCAGCCTCTGTCTGGCAGAGGTCACCACATGGTTACACTCGTGAGTAGAGCAGGGTGTGGTCATACACAGCCACCGCCTGCCCCCCGACATCGAAGTAGGCTGGGTCCTGCGGCTGCAAGAAGGCAGCCACGCGCTGGAACCCGCGCACCACCGTGGGATCAGCTGTCTGCTCTAGGCGGAGGGCGACCATGTAATCGTTGACATATCCCTGCCTCGCGGCCTGGACCACCTGACGCTGGAATTCGGCGCACAGGAACGTCTCCAGGCCGTCACTGGAGGCGGCGGGCTTTAGCATCGACAACCTGTTATTGATGAAGCATTCCGCCTTGCGCATGTCCTCGTCCCCATCCCTCCGGGGGGTTGTGTACGTCACACCATAGCGGGTGGGGTTCTCAAGGGGACTGTACTCCACCCTCTTCACAGAGCCAACGCGGTTGAGGAAGGCATCCATGCTGCTGGTGATATTGAACTGCCGATCTGCCACGACGCCGCCCTCATTGGGGCTCAGCGTGTACCTCTCGCGGAAGTTCACCGGCGTCGCGCCCACATCTGCCACTGCGATGATGGAGGCCTTTGTGAAGCCAGGCGTTGTGGTGCTGGTGAAGCGTCTCCCCAGCGGTGTGTACGCTCCGATGAAGTCTGCCGTAACCGCCCATGTGCCTTCCATCCAGGGCGGGTAGAACAGCTGCTTGTCCTTCCTCGACGTGGACCAGCTCAGCCCAGGGCTTTTTATCTTGGGCTGTGCGCCAGGCTCCAGCGCAGCCTCCAGGTCAAAGCCCGCCCCAAACACTCCCCCAGCCGCGCTCTCCAGGAAGCTGGGCGCGGCCGCAGCTTTTCCTGCCGCTACCATGCCCGCGGACGCGCTGCCCAGAAGCCAGGCGGAGGCCCATGACAGTGCGGGACGCATCAGCACCTCGCGTCGCGGTACGCCCGGGCTCGCCCCCCTCTCGGACTGCCCGTGCTGCGCCACACAACGCAGAGGCAGGCGCCGTCCTGCACATGTCCCAGCATGCCTCCTTGCCCTGTAATTCCGCGACGACACAACTCGCATCAGCGTCGGCGCTCTGCTTATGCCGTTGCTAGTGTGGGCTTCCATATATCCTGTAATTGCCGGCGGCGCTGGAGTGAGGGCGGGCGAGCGTGCCGGTGCTGATGTGGCAATTACGCGAGCGCTGGCGTGCAGGTATTCGCGGTCGTCGGGCGTTAAACCTGCGCCCGCAAGGACGGGAGGCGAAGGTGAGCACTGGCGGATATATGATCTCGGCCCCCGCGAGTTGTCGGCACGTTCAGCTTCACATCAGGCGAGAATCAGGGCGCGACGTCTTCACTGGTGCAGGACGAATGCCCGCGGAGGGCGGCCCAGGAGCGGACGGCATCGGGATCATCATGCGGCGATGTTTAGGGTTTGGGATGAAGTTCTGATGGGGGTTTCAGGCGAGGATATTCCCAGCTGGAATATCGGCAAATGCTGCTGACCGCGCGCGCGGACAGCACGGCTGACCGTGGCGTGGACCGCGGGCCCTGACCAGCACCACGCCAGCACCCAGAGGACAACAGGGCCCCACCCGACTTGGCACTGTTTCCCACAACAGCCAGCCACTACAGCCAAACGCGCGCGCTTCACTGACGGAAGCAGGCCACCCTCCTCCCCTTCAACCAGTCAGAGCCAACTTCCCGAACGCGGCAATGGAGGACGGCGCGGGCGGCGCGGGCGGCCCGCAGAACACGGCGGACCTCACGAAGTTCGTGCAGAACCTACTGAACCAGATGCAGAGCCGCTTCCAGACCATGTCGGACTCCATCATCGGCCGCATAGACGAAATGGGCGGCAGGATAGACGAGCTAGAGAAGTCCATCGGCGACCTGATCCAGCAGGCGGGCGTGGAGGAGGACGGGAAGGCCGCGCCGGAGGCAGCCAAGGCGCTGGAGCAGTGAGGCCGGGCCGACTGTGTCGACTCACGGGGTCGCAGCGGGCTGCACCCTGGGTTGGGGGCGCACACGTAGCGTGTGAGGCTGATCCAGGGAGGCGCAGAGGAGACAGATGAGGCGGAACGAACGTGCACTTAGGTCAAAACTGCCAACCCGCTTTTCCGACCTGCAGCGCCTCCCAGAGGAAAGTGCCATCTCCCAGAGGTGATGGGGAATACCTCCCCCAGGGGGGGGGGGGGGGGGGGGGACCTCGCTCTGCAGCGCAGGGGACTCTCCCCCTCCCAGCAACCCATAGATCTTCACCCGTCCCATCCCTGATACGGTACTTTAAGCGTGCTACCAGAATGTCCTGAGAAGAGAGAGGGCGGTCCCCCCCCCCCCCCCCCCCCTCCCCCGCCCCGCAACACACACACACACATGCACGCGCTTGCGCACAGTTAACGCGCTGCCTGGAGGCTGGGCCTGCGAGCCAGGACCTGGAACGGACGGCCGACACCGGCCGGGGCAGGGCTCGTGTCTTTCCTGGTCAAGAGGGTACCGGTGGGCGCCGATTTTGTCGATGGTGCAGGCAGGGTTGGGTCGTCGTGGGAGACATCCATCGCTACCAGTATCCGGCACCTGAAGTGCCCACTGCAGGGTGCCAGAATGAGAATAGACTGGGAACGGGACTCGCATTGGTGTGTGTGTGTGTGGTAGAAGCTGGTGGGGGCAACGAGTCCCAACATGAAACTTATCCATACCGCCCAGGGCACGCCTAAGCTGCGCAACCAGATTGTGTTAGCGCCATGGACTGTCCCTATGTCCAAGTGCGAGTACCAGAGCACCAACACCGAATTCAGATTTAAGAGACTCTTCCTGGACTGCCATGCACCACTTTCTTTGTATCCCGGTACCGGTGCCGTTTCCATTTCTTCTGGTTCTTGAGTGAGGGACAGATGGGCGGGGTCTTGTGCGTGTTTCCGTGGAGGTGTGTCGGCAGATACAATGCCCATCGCCCAACACACCCCTCCCTGAGCCATGTGCGCCGCCGCCGATAAAGCCGCGGGCACCCAGAAAAGCCAGAGGGTGCTCTGCATGGGCATAGCCAGGAAGCCTGTGGCCGCAGCGACGCATGCCAAGCAACCTAGTGATTGGGGCGAGCGGCAATGGGATCAAGGCTCACAGCCACTGAACGGCTGTCATCGCGGCGCATGAAATGCTCAATATATATCAAACTAAACGTTTTATGAGCGAAAGCAACGAGTACAACGCCGCCCAATTCACGTAAGACAGGGCTGAGGCACTGCTACCCGCAGGGATAGCCGCGCTCGATCATAATCAACTGCAATCACGGCGGGGTGCTTCAAACACCCCGAAACACGGGTGCGGCATACAGCCCGCTGAAGTGAAGACCCGGAAGGCCGCCCGCTCTCCTTTTCATGACCTCCGGGTGAAGAGGGAGCTGCTCACGCCGCGTACTTGTCCTCCTTTGAGCCGCAGCAGCAGGCTGTGATGGCGCGGTATGAGGCAATGAGCGCCTGGAAACCCTGGCAAGCCACCACCACCCAGGCCAACAGCACCATCGTGTCGCGCTGTGTCTCCACGGCGGCATAGTTCTCAATGAAGTCCGCGGTGGCGTCGGGGTCCTCCACCGTGGGGGTGGCATAATTGGTCCAGGTGACGGCCGCCAGGGCCCAGATGACGGCCTGCGCCAGCTCGCCAAGAGCCTCCACGAAGAAGCCCAGGCGGGTGAAGCAGCAGGTGAAGCAGTGCAGGGCCACGGTGGCTAGCCAGATGGCCAGGGAAATTGCTGTGCAACAGGCAAAGCAGCCACACCACGTCAGATGGTTGCTGTCGGATCCAGGGGCACGCAGGGCGGCGGGCTGGTCGGGAGGGGGGGCGTACCAGCAACAATGTACACGCTAGTGCACCGCGCCATGTCCCCGTTGCCATACCGGCCATCAATATAGCACGCGGGCGGTTCTGCCGTTAGGTCTGAAAGTGGGAAAAAGGTCAGGCAGATGATGGCGACCACGCTGCCGACGGTTATCACATCGAGCATGCAATGGCATGTGCGCGCCAGGCAGCCATCCGCGCGGTAGCTGTTGGGGGTAGGGACGGAGGGCGGCAAGACACATGTCAGCGGAAGCGGCATAAACCCCAGGACGACATCAGCTTGGTATCTGTCAGGCACAGCACAGCTCGCAGCAGTTGGCCGTGCCGCGCTCACTGCTCAGACTCGCAGCAGCCCATGGTAGCCGATGTTTGAAACTGTTAAGACGAACCTTTGCTGCAAAATCTGCAGAGCGGCACAGCGCACCGTCAAAACATGTCACGGGCCAGCCCATGCGTACCGCGAAGGGACGCGCAGCGATGGCCAAGTTGCATGCTTTAGGGCCGCATAATCACTGCCGGCATGCATATCCTAGGACCTTCTCGCTCAAATTTCCCACCCAGAGTCAATGGATTCATGCGCCTTCTGTACCAGCGAGCGAGGCCCTAAAGCAAGCTAATAATGTGCCATCAGCCACCAGCTGCCCGCTATTCCGTTTGCCCTACCCCTTTGGGTGACCATAGTAGTATTTGCTCGCTGCCTCTCACTCTCGCTTCTCCGGGGTGTCCGAACCGAACTTAAGGCAAGCAGTTTGGTCATAACGACACCGTCGCCGTCAGCCATCAAGTCAGCCATAAATTTCGCAGCGAGAGCGGCAGCGGCAGCAGCAGGTGGCGAGGTGTTCGTGCACGCAAGCACATGAAAATATACAGTTACATCGGAAAAGTGCTTCGGTGTGTCAGCTTCGGAGAACACCTGCCGTAAAGAGTAACCCCCGACTACGGTGCGCCGACAGTGCGAGGAGCGCTTTCTCTTACAGCGCACCTCTGCAGAAACCCACCACTAAAAGGTTTCGACACCAAGGTTTCGGAATCACAAGGTCAGAATGCGCAGGCGCTTAAGCAGGCAGACGGTAGTTTCCACCCCCGCGGGGTAAGCCCTGGCCCCCTCGGCGGTAATCTGATGACGACGCACCCGCGTACGGTACTCAAGTAAAGTATTCCACCCGCCTCGCCCCGCGCTCTATCGTTCGGAAAAACACGACACGGTTTTGGGGGTGCGGGCCGGGTGCGGATGTAGCGTCTAGATTCAGGGGCGACTTGCCTGAAATGCGTGAAATGGCGTATGTCGTTGGTGTGCAACCGGCTGCTCCTGGGACGCGCCTTGCAGCCAAATAAAGGAATGACACTTGACCCGCAACAACCCGGCGCGCACCCGCCAGCATGCGCTGCCGCAGTGCTGCCGATGTGAGGTTTTGTCGCATGTCGCGTAAGAATTTTAAATCCTTTTGGGTCAATATTAATCTTTTGGGTGACGACAGGGAGAGCGTCAAGAGAATGCACGGAAAGTACTGGGGAAGGAAAAGTCGTGTCGCCATGATGTCGCGTCGCATCCGAATCAGTAGCGCAACAGGATCCCACGCACCAGATCTGCTGAGATTACATGCTGATCATAGGTAGATAAGATTATTCCAGCTCCTTCATGTATCCCTAGCATATTTGTAATGAATCCGTGATAGTAATAAAAGCGGAACACCACTCTCAGAACATACAATAATGGTAGTAGTAAGTAATGTTATAATGATATTCCGTATTTTACATATGTGTACGAGTGCGATATGAAGCACGCACGTAACACCTGCCTAAATAAGATAAAAGTGGTGCAACAACCGCCAATCACTGATCACAGCGTGACGCAGCGTACATGCATGCCGTGGAAGCTTAAACGTCGCCGGGCCAATCTTCATGATTGTATTCAAAAGCACATACACACGACATGAGCTGTCGGGAACATCGGTCAAAGCCTTAGAGCGTTGCCCATGAACGAGCGAGCGCGGGGACGAGGGTCGGAGTAGACATGGGGTCGAAGGACCATCCATAGTTGCAGTGCACAGCTACACCTGTAGCGCGCGCGGGGCGCGAGGCGGACTAAGCATAAGTGCAACGTTACGCCAAGATCGAGGTCCACCTTGCTACCACGGCGCACTAGCGCTAGTCTACGCCACACCACCCCCCTTCGTGTTTCTTTCGCAAACTATCGGCTATCAACTACCATTGATGGCTGAAAAGGAGGACAACATGCCAGAGGGGGAGGCAGCTCGCACATGCTAGAGACGTGGCCCCGCCCAAGCCGAATATATGGGCAACAACGTATATGCCGACATGTCCACCATTGCCGCCGGGGGCGGGCACCTGACTAGTTAAGGTAGGGAGCACCGCGCCGTATATTCATAGGCATCCACCAAGGGCAAGTCCACTTCGGCCACTACGATCCCCGCAGTGGGCGTAGACCAAGCGCACACGTAGCGGGCCATAGCCGTATAGGTTCCAGCTCTCCGCCACGGCTCGTGCTCCCAACGCTTTGCACCGAAGAGCGGGACTGCGTATACCGACCGACAGCTCGACCGGCGCAGTTAGCGCTTGGAAACGGGCGCCGTCCTATGATAGCTCAGTCCCCCCACACCCGCAAGTAGAATCCGGCTACCAGTTAACTTCACCTGCTAGCGGCCCGTATCACCGCAGTACCGAGCACTAGCATACATGGGGATAGCCACAAACGTAGCCCACCATTATTCGACGACGTCCAGTTTTCGTAAGGGCCGGCGAGGTCGGGCGAGCGTTGCCGCAAAGATGGCACCATGCGTAACGCCATGCCGCCTGCGCCGATATTTCATACAATTCTCCCTAGCCAGGAACGTCGGCACACCACAACGCGGCCAACCAACCCTCGACATGACATACTGTCTACACGCAACTACCCGTACAACAAATAGTTTTACCCATCAGTCGGACGAAAGCTTACACGCTGTGAGGGTTTTCTTTTGACCCGAGAACGTAAGCGGAACTAGTCTCCCAAAAAGTACAACTGTGGCCAAAACATTCGTTCATTAAACATGTTATGTTGTTCACTTGTGAAAGTTGCCTTTTTTTTGAGCCATTTTGCACGAAATTCTCAAAACGCATGTTTTGGAGGCACAATTGCACAAAATCCCCTTGGTTGCACTCGATTTCACTATTTACCCGCGCAAAACGTGCAAAATTGGGCATGCGCAGAGCGGATGCGAGGAAAAACCTAAGTCAGGACGCGCGCCACCCCATCAATTCATTGCGTTTGACGTCGTATGATCGTGGGGCAAGCGTGCGAGGGGAAATACTTGAAGTGTCTAATTGTTACAGTGCTCAAATCGCATTTTCTAATGGGCACGAGTAGCCAACACTCGCACCCCCCCTCCCGCCCCCCACAAAGGCCCCTACAGATACGTACGTACAACACCACTGTCTATCATTATATTGTCAACATGTCCAAAACGCACTTCTTCTCGTCTGCATTGAAGCGGTGGTCGTTGATGAGCAAAGTGGCAAACAAGTTGCATTTGGTGAAACGCTTGGCCTTCGGAATCTTCACATGCGGAAACAATTGAAGCCACGCTCGGCGGAAGGAGGACCGAAATTGATGCGTGCTTCCCTAAATCAATTTGGGGACACAATGAAAGTTAGTGAATGTTGCCGATTGAAGTCAAATACCCATTACTAGGACCCGCGGAAAGGAAGCACTCACAGTTACGATCCTTGCAGTCGGCAACATACATCAAGTTGTACACTCGGGACTTCCTCATCCAGCATGCATGGCAACTAGCATTGCGCTTGCCCGCCAGACACGGTTTAGTATGTATGCTCAAGCCTGCCGCTAGCGTAGGTATCATAACAAATTCACCTACTGTCGTACCTCGAACTATGGTAGGTACTGCCAGTCGCTAAGTAACTATATATTTACAGCATGAGCTAGCAGCAGAAGGCGATATCAGAAAATCACCATAAAAAGTCGCTAAGTAACCGAACCCAGCATCATTACCCATGCATACTCGTACAGTGCTCGACATATTAACAATAGCGCGACAGTACTTGCTATAGCCGCGATGCCGCCAGTACTACTGTAGTAGTATAACACTTGTAGTAGTATAATAATGTAGTCGCTCGTACAGGCCAGGCCAGGCCAGGACAGGGCAGAACGCCACGAGGTGCATCCAGGAGACCAGGACCCGCTCCGCAGGCAAGATAGCCCCCGACCGCGGTAAGGACTACCCGGTACCAGAAATAGCATAATAATTTACTCGCCAGCTACGGGCGGTAGTAGCAGCGACTACTAATAGTTACATGAGCTAGCTGCAAAGGGCACTCTAGCGACTACTGGTTTGGATTACAAAAGCAACTACTGGTACTACTTTTCTAGTACTACTTTTAGCAGCAGGTGGATTTGCTACTGTCCTTTTTGTAATTCACACCTGTACTGGTAGGGACGGCTTGCGAGGCCATACCATGTACTGATCGAGTACACGCGGTCATCGTCGTGCCACCTGCGTGCGCGGGGGCTGTCTTCAGATACCTGCGTCTCGTCCGTCTACAGGTATTTGCAGTTTCGCACAACTAGCGGCATTGACGACAACCAGCAGCGGCCTGCTCAGACGCAAGCACTGTTATGGGCATGATCTCTCGGAGCTTAGGGGCTCGGGTGCCGTCGGGGTCGCGATGGGCAGTTGCAACTTTGTGGCGGGTCCAGCGGACGCTACTACGCGGGCGCGCGGCATAGAATGATATGTATATAACGCTGTATATAACGCTGTGTATGTAACGTAGTTGTGTGTGACGACGCAACTACGATCGGGTGGCTCGGTCGCGCAATTTGTTCATCCACAGGTGTGTATCTGTTTATCTGTTCATTGCGTATGTGGTGTGGTATGATGTGCAACACAACCCCCTCGAGTCACCATGCGTCCGTCCACCGGATGGACGCACCATGCGTCCATCCACAGCATGGACGCACCATGCGTCCATCCACAGCATGGACGCATGGCGACTGTGGAGGGAAACGAATACCAAATCCGTATACCATGTTCGATACGAAAGGAGCTCCTTACCTCAAAGCGAATATACTCGTTGATGTACTCAGTTATTTTTTTATGTGCCACGCGTCCATCCACAGGATGGACGCAAATATATTCCAGCCAGATAATAATAGCCTTGCTTGAAACGGAAAAGGAATGGACACACTCGGCTGAACTAATAGAAGGCTAAAGTAATGAAAAGGCACTCGCCCGGAGCAAGGTTCCGTTGGGCCTCTTCCACAATTCCTGCTTCGACTCTTCGCGGGAATAAAGGTAGGAATTACCTTGAGCGGGGGATGGAGGAGACTCCTCCGGTTGGAGCGCGAGCTTGAGTCGGGCAACGAGGATATCGCGTGAGCGATTCTGCCCCTCCGCATGCATCTCCTTATGGGTCTCGCGAACATCAAACAAGAATTCGTCGCGGCAACGTGCTTCCACCATCGTGGGTGCCGATGGGTCAAGGGGCGAGCCAATGAGTCGAAAGAGGCACTTGTTGCTTTTGCAACAAGGATGAACGGCCTTGCGGTCGAGCGTGTGAGTCAACAACAAACGCGCACGAGAGGATGCCCTCTTGGGTATCGCGACGAAAGCTCAAACCGGTGGTCTTTCCTCCACCAATCGCGCCATCGCGTTGAATGTAGCGATACTCGGCTTGGCCAAGCTTACCGGAATTGCGAGGTTTATTTGGCACGACACAAGTGCGTGAATCGGCTTGGAAGATGAAGTGAGCGCCATCGGATAGGAAGGGGGAGGTGGGGATGAGCGACGGCGAGAGACTGTGAAATGAGAAGAACCTTGATGGTGGACCGCCCTACGATCGTCCTCAGTCAAACCTTGGGTGGTATTTCGGATTGTATGTTGACTCGTCGGTCAAAGGTTGCCCTCCATATCTGTGGTTGCGAGCACCCGGTCAACGCAAATCATATACCGATCAATCGCAGTACATCGTACAGTATGGATTTATTTATCGAACCAGTACTACTGTAAAACTACACGAATTGATATGCTATACAATACATTCCGTAATACATCGAACGATATTAATCGGTATAATATTTATTATCATATATGCGCTCTTTCAGTACTTCGTGCTAAACCCCTGTGGCGGCGCCGCCGCCATCGGGCCCAATCTGCTGACCAAGGGCTGCTGACGAGAGTTCATAACTCACTTCTCCACCACCCTCAACACCACCATCTACTTCCTCGCGAGCCTGCCCAGACATGTCCGCCGCGTTCCCGGTACGGACCGAGCCTTGCCATTTCCTTTGCCTGAACCTGACATGTGGTTGGATGCGGTATCGTTCGCGACCGAGCAGGTCAAGCGCGGGATCAGGTCACCCCATCTGCCCAACGCCCCTATCGGTCAACCACCAGGTAACGCTCATGGACCCACAATTTCGCACTTCGCCCAGCCTCGCCCACCTCAAATGACAAGAGTCGAGTCTTGCACCGCTAGCCTACCCACGCAACCTCGGGCTCTCTGTGTCTCCACATTGTTATATATGTTGTTGTACTGACCAATATGTGCCGATGGCGCTGCTATGCGCCTGCAGACGGCGGCCACTCGGCCGCCCGGCCTCATGCAATCCTCGATATCGAAGATATGGAACTCGCCATCGACAGCTCTACTCTGCGAATAGGAGTCCCACCCTGCTAGGGGCAAGAGTATACGTAACCACCTGCAACTGAAACGCGGCAGGTGAGAGAGGCATCGTCCATCTTTTTTAGCTAAATATGTATTTCAAGAGCCCTTGCTTTCAGTAGATGCCGGGTTTCATATATTAATGGACATTCTAAATATCTCATTTCCTCAGGGGTAATACATGGTATTTATTTGGTTTTGTAGTAGCCTGTTTGCCTGCGTCCATGCTGTGGATGGAAGCATGTGTCCATGCTGTGGATGGAAGCATGTGTCCATGCTGTGGATGGAAGCATGCGTCCATGCTGTGGATGGACGCATGCGTCCATGCTGTGGATGGAAGCATGCGTCCATGCTGTATGTGGATGGAAGCATGTGTCCATGCTGTGGATGGAAGCATGCGTCCATCCACAGTGTGGATGGACGCAATGGTCCTAATCTATTTGATCCATCTTAGCGCCTAAAGGCGGCCCGTATCCAGCGAGTACCCTACCGGTACCGGTACATGTGCCCATCCTATGGTTGGTCTAAGGATGTGCCCATCCTTTGGATGGACCATCGCGTAGTCAGCGTAGTACATTGTCGCATTTATTTGTACTCGGTAGTAAGTATAGCGATTACCGGTACGGTACCTGTATAATTATGCGTCCATGCTGTGGATGGACGCATGCGTCCATGCTGTGGATGGAAGCATGTGTCCATGCTGTGGATGGAAGCATGCGTCCATCCACAGTGTGGATGGACGCAATGGTCCTAATCTATTTGATCCATCTTAGCGCCTAAAGGCGGCCCGTATCCAGCGAGTACCCTACCGGTACCGGTACATGTGCCCATCCTATGGTTGGTCTAAGGATGTGCCCATCCTTTGGATGGACCATCGCGTAGTCAGCGTAGTACATTGTCGCATTTATTTGTACTCGGTAGTAAGTATGGCGATTACCGGTACGGTACCTGTATAATTATGCGTCCATGCTGTGGATGGACGCATGCGTCCATGCTGTGGATGGACGCATGCGTCCATGCTGTGGATGGACGCATGCGTCCATGCTGTGGATGGAAGCATGCGTCCATGCTGTGGATGGACGCATGCGTCCATGCTGTGGATGGAAGCATGTGTCCATGCTGTGGATGGAAGCATGCGTCCATCCACAGTGTGGATGGACGCAATGGTCCTAATCTATTTGATCCATCTTAGCGCCTAAAGGCGGCCCGTATCCAGCGAGTACCCTACCGGTACCGGTACATGTGCCCATCCTATGGTTGGTCTAAGGATGTGCCCATCCTTTGGATGGACCATCGCGTAGTCAGCGTAGTACATTGTCGCATTTATTTGTACTCGGTAGTAAGTATAGCGATTACCGGTACGGTACCTGTATAATTATGCGTCCATGCTGTGGATGGACGCATGCGTCCATGCTGTGGATGGACGCATGCGTCCATGCTGTGGATGGAAGCATGCGTCCATGCTGTGGATGGACGCATGTGTCCATCGCATGCCTACATCCTACTACGGATGATGGGCCCCCGCGTAGTCAGCGTGGCACATTATCACTTTTGTTTGTACGACTGGTGTTAATGACAAAAGGGCAGTGAGAAATCCACCTATCTACTGCTAAATGCTAAGAGTGGTATTACTAGAAAATCAACACATCAAGCCGCCTAGCAGCGGCCCGGTCTTTGTACTGGTATAGCGATTAGTATGCCGGAATACCGTATCGGTACTCGTCTTTTACGGTACTTTCTACTACTAGTAGTTACTAGTGAAACTTCATTAAATTTAATCATGATGACGGCGCATTGCGGGTTTTTTGCGCTATTTATGTATGCACTCACTCATTTTACGGTATGACAAGCATATTGGCGATAGCGTAATTACACTAAAAAGTAAAAAATAAGCAGAGCGAAACTCGAAATTCGGGCTCTGATGAGCAGCAGGTATTGTCAGCATGCTGCAAATAATTTCGGTTTCATGTACGGGACCGGGGTACCGTAAATCGTACTGCTTTTTAGGCAAGGTACGGTACCGGTACCATACTTTTGATTATTTTGATGCAGTAAAACACTCATCGCTTTCGGCCGGGTTACAAGCTCATGGCCCTTTGAATATACGAGTGCGTGGCTGCAACAAGCCTCCTGTAGTGGCTTACAGGTAGTTGGCTATTTAGTCCAGAGTAGATCTTATGCTTCTATTCAAAATACGACAAAAACGCTGGATGTCTTTCGAGAGCAAAACTTGGAATGCGCTAATCTATGCTTAATACTCATAACAATCAACAATCGATTAACTCGTGCTAAGATAAATGACGGCAAGGGACGGAAATACGAATAATGTTATTTCTCAATGTGTCCCTTTCGATAACCATTTTGCTTTATTATTGCAGCCTCCCGTATCGCCAAGGAGCACATACTTGCAAGCACTACAAGCCGATGTTGCCAGATCGAATCAAGGTAGGGGGAGATACCTCGGTCTGTGCAATAATGGTTGTCGTGAGTAGAAGCGCCAACCAACGACCTAGGTGTCGATGCCGATACCGGCAATGCTGGGGGCTATCACGGTGATGATCATGATGCCGTTGTCTACCAGCGGCGAAGAGAAGGAAGATGGGGATGAAGGTGATGACGAGGACGAGGAGGAGGAGGAGGAAGGCGGGCACTCCTCCGAGCCGGCGGATTCAGAGGAGGGTGATGATGCTTCCAGTGATAGTGATGATGATGCGCTGGGTGACTAAGCCGCTGCCGCAAGCAGCCCCAGTCATGTGTGCGCGTAGGCACTTGGGCGGCCGCGCCTATTTTCTAATTGAGAGCCGGCCATGAATACATGTGTAACAATGTGTCACCATAATTGGTTTCGGAGCATCTGCATATCATTCATGTCCTCGCTTCATGCCTTTCGGATGCATGACAAACATGATGGTTTCGAAGCTTGTCTAGGAGACTTTACTCTTGCATTGCTTGTATTACCATCCATGTGTTTGCTGCATGGTAGCTTTGATCATACATGAAAATAGCAATGGCAATGTTATTATGGTTTCAACATTTCTATTACAGACTTGGTTAGCTATAATTACTGACAGCGCCCACTACGTTACTTGGTAATACAGTACCAAGTTATATCCGTGATCATCATCTGTACCAAGCTAAATCGGTGATCATCATGTTGCCCCATCCATGAAAGCCCGCCGGGGGCAAGACGTCGGCACTTAGATTATTTTGTGGCGCGTGTCTTGTCCCCTGAAAACAAGGGTTTTGAGGCCAACATTGCTTAACACCGCAACCATGAAACTTTTGACGAACCTAACATTTATTTTGAACCTATGTTCCAAGGTCCGCCAACTCCCCCGCCAATAGGCTACACAAAATACAAATAATAAGATTGAGCGTAAAAACAGTTCCACATGCTCGGGGTCTGACAGGTCGTGAGACACCACATGATGAATAAATAATAGTTCCCAATGTTAGGCTCTAGCTTAAGCCTGTTCTTTAGGCCCTTTAGGATGCAGCGGAAGGATTTAGAAAGTATGGCCAATCTCTTCTGGTTACAGGGGTTCCTGGGTTATAGTTCTGTCTCTGAATTCTACCTAGTAGACTTGTCCGAGGCGGTATTTATACCCGCCGAGGTCATAGTCATACCTGTGCTATGTTAGCCGGGTGTCATGGGATACCCGTGCTGTGTTAGCCACGTAAGGCTTGAGTCAGAGAACGTTCTTCGGCCTTATACTACTAATATTTACGCCCGCAATACTAATATGTACAGCGACTCCGCGGATGCGTAGTCGTACTACCTTTGCGGGGAGTTATACCTGCTAGTTTAGCAGAACATTATGGCTAAAGGGAAATGGAGTACATATAACACCCAAGCTCAGACGGATCAAAAGGTGCAAAAGTAAATATCAAATGTCACCAATCATAAAGACGCATACACACAACAACCTCAAAGATTGACGAATTGTTTCCATACTCGAGGGCTGCATGCCCTTGTTTGGCTTTTTGGATCATAAGATCCGGGGGGCAAAGAAATAGTAGCAAGCAAGCCAGGGCTCAAAAAATGGAGCATGCTCTATGGTTTACACAGATTGCAGTTCAAGGCACAAAATTATATACATCTATATGTATATACATACATGCAGAATCCACAGCGGCTCACAATGATCAGCCGGAAATAATCGCGGCACCAATCCAGCAAACGCCGCAACATAGTATACATAATTTTCTAATATGCACTCATCAGTTGTTTATTACATGTTCATCGTTTTCCATCCGCCATCCACGAATATAACAAATTTGCTATCTTACTTGCCTCCGCCTCTCATGCACACACACACACACACACACACACATGTATGACATACATATATATATGTGTATGTATGTATGCATATATAGATATATAGATATATAGATATATAATGATGATGAGCACTGTTGCTGCGCCAGCACTATGAGTAGTCGCTAGTCCTGTCCAGGAGGCGGGGAGATTTAATTGAACGTGGCGCAAACGCTCCGAAACCAACGCAGCGCAAGACGAGCAGGCGCGGCAGCATGCACGACGACGACGACGTATTACCCCCCGATATTACGCACCGCAGCATGCGCGGTCGCAGGAGTATCTCGGTACCAGCAAGGATTAACTGTTATAAGTAATAAAGTATCAGTAAGGATTAACTGTACGCTGTAGTGCGCCCATCAGGTGCGCGCCAAAACGTGTGTGAGTAACAACAGCTGCTAATCCTTACACAGCCTTTTCTGATTGCCTTTTTTTTTCTTCGTGATTTCCGATATCGCATTCTGCTGCTAGCTTAGCTAATCCTTACACAGCCACTTTACATAATGTATATGCTGTACGTGTATCTCGTGGAGATATACGTCACCGCCCCGCCAACTGCACGATGAGCACCATCGGCACCCTGAAGAGCACCGCTCGCCAAATATCCAGCCTGTACACCTGCTGCAGGACGCTCCGGATCGTCCCTAATGGTCTGATGATGGGGCCCCACCATCAGGCCATCAGACCCGCCCCCAGTACGACGGGCATACTACCGTGATAGACGACACTACAGACTTGCCACGCATATCCACAACACAGCGGTTCTCTTCCGCTGCCTCCTTCCCCCCTCGCAACTGCATACTGCCCTTCCACTCGTAGCGCATCTCGGACCAGCAGCAGAGCATCAGGCCATATCCCAATTCCAGCAAGATGGCGAGCCCATTCCGCGCGCTTTCCTGCTCGCCCGGCACTGGCTCGACGAAGCCCTCCATGCGAGGCCCTGCTCGCCCGCGCGCAGGCGGTCCGGCGTGTCCAGCACTCACCGCGGCTCCCCTGCCCCGGCGGGCGAGCCCGGCCACCCCTCATCCGCGCCGCATGCCGCGGCGGGCCGCCGGCGCCGTGGTGGTGGGTGCCGGAGCCGGAGCGTCCTCGGCGGCCGCTGAGCCCACGCGCCTGGGCTCCCCGCAGTGGGACGAGTTCGCCGCCGCGGCGGGCGGCGAGTGGGAAGGTGCGCGTCGCGCCCGCCTTCCAGTACCAGGCATACTGGCACACTCGCCCACCCTGGCGCCCACCGCTCGGCGTATCGTCTCGTCGCTGAGCCGAGGTTTTTAATATTATTTTCCGAGCTTTTTAACTTTTGTTGCTTTTGAGATTACCTCTTGCTCTCTTAGCGACAACTGGGGACCCTTTGCTAGTGTTTCCGGAGATGGGTATTTCGCACTGTTGTACCTATCGCGTCTTGCTCTTACAAGCTAAGGTAAGGTGAAGCGGTTTCGACAGCAGTGCATTTTTATATTTTTTCGAATTCCGATGAATGTGTTGATCCTCAGGAGTGACCTCCACGTTTGGACCGGACGGCGCGGTGCGCCAGCTGCCGGAGTACTACGTGCCCGACGCGTACAAGGAGTGGGGCGTGGAGGTGGTGGACTGGACCCATATGACCAGCACGCTGGCCACCGCGGAGGGGCTGTCCAACAGCGTGAAGAAGTTCATGCCGACCGTGGGCTGCGAGGCGGACGCCGTCGCCTTTGTGGAGGAGTCCCACCAGGCGCTCAAGGCGCCGGACGGCCACGGCGGCGAGGCCAAGACCATCAGCCCGGAGGGCAGCTACAGCCTGGGCCCCCGCGTGCTCGGCGCCGACGGCGGCAACGGCTTCGAGAAGCACCGCGTGGAGGCGTGTCTGGCGGGGCCCGACAAGGAGCGCGTGCGCGTGGTGTACACGGTGCAGCGCCGGGACGGCGGATCCCCCTGGAAGGTGCGCCGCGCGAGAGCGCGAGGGAGCGCGCGTGAATGGGCTAACGCGGCAAGCCCGTTCCCTCTCCCGCCCCGCTCGCCTCCCATCGACAGCAGCGACTTGCAGAAACAACAGCCACCGCCGCCAAGGAAAGGAGGAGCCCGGGGGAGGGGGGGGGAGGGGGGGGGGGACTGTGAAGGATGGTGTAGGGAAAAATAAGAGACCGAACCAAAGCAGCACAACACCGGGCATAACAAGACAGGACACGACACGCTCCTCACTCGCTAACCACGGGAGGGCGGTCCTCGGACTGTTGCCCTGACTCTCCCTCTCTCCCTCGACTCGTACACCCACCCCCCCCCCACACACACACACACACACCACACACACACAAGGGGACGCCGCAGTGAGTCGCGCTTGACGCCGCCTCTGCGAGCTGAGTTCTGCGGCGGCGGGCAGGTGTTCGCCCTGGACGTGTTCAAGGAGATGTACGTGGGAGAATACGAAGGCGGCACCGACCTGCGGTGCCCTCCCCCCCCCTCCCCCTCCCCCTCCGCCCAGCCTTCCTCCTCTCCTGGTGGGGTGGCGCTCAGCACGGTGGGGTCTGGTGCGTTCGCGTTGCCTCAGGGCCTGCGGCGGCCCGGACGGCTACGGCCAGAAGCCGCGCACCGAGGCGGAGGCGCTCTGCGGCACCTGGCACCGGGAGAGCGCGCGGGGCTACGCTTGCAACGACAGCCAGGAGTTTGTGGCGTGCGAGGTGGAGGCGCCACCGGAGAGGTGCCCCCCCCCGCCCGGGCACCCCCCCCCCCCCTCCCAGCACACACACCGACACAAACAGACACAGACACAGACACAGACACAGACACAGACATACACACACAGACATACACACACGACCTCGCCTTCCCGTCACTCCTGGCCGGGGGAGCTTGGCACCCCGGGCGAGCCGAGCTCCCCGGTCAGCCGGTGCATGCACATGCCGCGCGCGGCATGATTGGGCTCAATTGCTGGTGGATCTCATGATGAGCGGGCTCCGGGACAGATGCCGACGCACGAACATCGGCGGGTAACCCTTGAGAGCCCTTGGCGCGTGTGACACGAGAGGCAGTCTCACCTCACCGGCATCCATGGCATGACACGGGCGAGCCAAACGACGGCACCGAGCCACTCAGCCATGTAGCCTACCCGTATTGTATCTGCCTGCGGCTCTGGCGGTGCTCGCGCCTGCGGCCGTCCCGGCTCCCTCAACTGACCTGATCGACAAGGCGGACAGGGTGTGGATGTTATGAATTGAGGTTCATGGTATAGGATACACACACGCATATATAATATATAGGTGTATATATAATATCTATCTACAGATGTATATATATTCCGTGTATAGAATCTCTACATGTTCTGTATATAGTATATACCATATAT